>PQXN01000012.1:0-279215 GCA_004786275.1 Botryotinia convoluta | reverse complement strand
AAAGAGCTAGTCTCTTTCGCATTCGCTTATTTCCCTTTGATACAGTAGCCATTGTATTGAAGTCATTCCTTTGAAGTGAATACCCTTGTTCACACAATAGCTTTGCTTCTGCCACATCTCTTAGCATCAGTAACAACTATACCAGTATTTATAATCCCTATCATAAAGTCTGTTTTATCGAAATACCATATATCACAGTTTAATATCCCAAATTTTGTTTTTATATTCGATATCAATTGAAACTAGTTTTCAATAAGTTTAGGATCCTTGTAAAAAAACTCTTTGAAAGTCATAAACACGATTAAAACGTATCCTTAATTTTTTATAACATTTTATAAATCGATACGCCTAAAGCTTTCCAATGTATTTCGCACCTTTTGATTCGAGAATATAATTCACTATATTTTCTATATCTTTAGTTTTAGATAGAAACTCTTTTGTATTCAAATCAATTATATATATAATAATAACTTCCTCTTCTATTTTCATAAGATTATGTCGATTTGCTCGAGTTTCAGTACGAGGAGGTAAACTGTTCATTTTATGGCTTAGTGTTGTACGATGTATATTATACAACTGAAAAGCCTTTCGAATACTTAATTTTTTGTTTTTTCGAATAGCTTTAATAACTAAAAGTAAACATGCCTCTTTATTATTAGATTGCATTATAAATGGTTAATAAAACGCGTGTTGAAATTGAAGGTGTCAATTGAGGTGAAAGTGGCCCACTCGATGATATAGCCCACTCGATGATAAACTACGTTAATCGATATATTATTTATGATGTGATAAATGGTCCTTCATATCCAAACTCATTTTGCAATAGTAGAGGGATTGATCACAGAGTGTTTCCCATTTCCGAAAACTCGACATGAAGCCGTTTTCATACAACCCTAAGCCTTGACAACAACGGCACTGGGTGCTTTTGCCAGTGCAGCCTTCTCTTTGAACTCATCATTCTCCAATTTGAACCTAAGTTGACACCCTGATTTTTTAACTGTGAGATTCTGAGAATGATTCGAATGATATGGATCTGAATACTTACAATCACCACAAGATATCGGCTCATATTTCGGAGGATTATTCTCATCAGTACAAGTAGAGATTACACCCTCTACACAATTGAAATTAAGCCCTATCACCATATTAGCACTTTCCTTCAAACGTCTCGATGACCAGAAAAAAGAATCTTACCGAAGAAAAATGGCATGGAAATTCTCTCCACGGTTGCTCGGTTATAAACTCGATGAACAGTACTCTTATACATATCATTACAAAGTCTCATCATAAAATCGCCAATATTAACAACTATCGTTCCTTCCACTGGAACCGCCATGATCCATTGTCCTTCTTTGTTTAATACTTGGAGACCGCCTATCATATCTTGCCAGAGGAGAGTAAAGAGTTGGAGATCGGTATGAGAACCGAGTCCTACACTATTGTTTGATTTTTCGGCTTCGGTACAGGGCGGGTAGTAATTGTAGAGACCATCGGCTCCGGGGTAGGTGACGCGGGAATCGAAATAGTCTTCTGGGAGGGAAAGACTGAGGGCGAAGACTCGGACGAGTTTTCGCGCAAGTGAGAGACAGGATTTCCAGTAGGCGAGAGTGTCGGTTTTGAAATTGGGGAGATGCGAGGTTCCTTCCCAGACGAAAGGTTCGCCTCGGATCCATGGTTTTACCTCTGGGGGGATGGAAGAAAGGGGCTGGGGGTGATCTGGATCATTTTCGGGTTCGTAGCGCCAGGCGATCTGGGAATGTTAGTTTGGTGGAGATGGAAAGGGGAATGGAGGAGTTTTGGCTAGGGAGACGAACGGATTCTTTGACATCTACACTTTCTCCGGGACTTATGTTTGAACTTTTTAATCCCATGTAGCCATTAAAGTAACGGGAATGACTTTTGTCTATCTTTGCTTTTTCTTCGTATGGCTGTTTGAAGAAACTGTTCTCCGTGATTTTATATTAGCTCTCATTCATCTATTCGCTAATGATACTCGTTGTCTCCCATGCTCAGAAGAGAAGCACTGAGCATTAAGATAACTATTCTCAACGTCATAGCCTCTCCCGATTATCTTGTCCCTTCTTCCTCATCCACTCCCTTTCCATCCAAAGACTCACCTCAAAGCCTGCTCCTTTGCCTTCTGAATAACTGCCTCTTCAATACCATGATTCTTCACATAAAAGAACCCCGTCCCCACCGCCGCAGCACGTACTTCTGCAGCTAACGCTTGTCGATCACTCAGATTAGGAGAATTTATATTCGAAAGATCAATGATAGGAATCTCTGTATCTGTGCAAGGACGAGGTGGTGTATTGAGTACATCGCGATAGACGGGACCATAGGCTGTGCGAAGCTCCAGTTTTGTTGTTGTGGGGGGTGTGGGGGAAGACATGGCGAGATTGTGATGTTGGTAAGTGATAGGTTGAAAAGATTGTAGGAAGAAGAAATATGAGAGCCGTTTAAAAGCTTGGTTTTGGGTACAGAGAGACGATCAAGGGGATAAATGATTAAGTATCTGTAGGTGAATGGTGGCTGAATGTACCCCGCCAAACGGTCAGATGCGATAGTGAATTCGGTGGGTTCCGAGAAATGTAGTGAATTAATCTATTGAATGGTTGTTGTATATCGTGTGTATATCCCAATGCAGATCTGTATGAATAAAATATTCAAGCATTCCAAGACTCAATATTGAGTATATCTTCATAATCCATCTTTTTGGCCAGTGATAGGAGAGATGTTGATAACAGTCTTGGAAAAGATCACTTGGGAATCCCACTATCGTTTGATCCTTATCGCTCTCTCTTCTTAAGCTTATCGTAATTCTCCACCCTTCACTCTCCCAATCTCCACTCTTCTTCACTCTCCACTTATCACTCTTCAAGCTTCAATTGGATATACTGACTTCAGACGATCTTAACCCCTGCATCGATCAAAAGTCACAGCTTTTACGAAGTACCTAACCTTGCCTAGGTAGGTAGTAATATAACTCATCACGTGTAGAATAATAAATATAAACACAGCATCAACATCAACATATCAACGTTTCATCTGTAACTATCCATTTGTATCACAACATTCCTTCATTTAAAACCCACGGCTACTCACATAAATTTCGATCTCACATAGTACCAAGATGTCAAACCCTCGTTTTCTCGTGCATATTTCCTGGCGGACAAGGTCTGGATGAGTCTGATGACAAGTTTGACATTGGCGTACATTGGCGCACACAAGCGTGTATGATTTTGCATTACCGAATCCCCTCAATTGGAGTCTTGGGGTACATTAGCTTTAGAGAGATAGAATGTTTGGTTGGTTACATCCATGCATGGCTGCGAGGAACTACCATGAGTGATAAAATTATGTTACATTGCAGATTTATATCTTTTCTTCCTCATGAGTTTCTGCAGGTACTTTTATTCGGGAAGGAGAGTGGGTATGTACGGATTATGTTGTGAATTGAATATTGGACTGATGTATTATCAATACTCAGCTTGATACTTATCTGGTGGGGGATTGGATGGGTAGTACATCTTTTTACCTACTAGGTAGACCTAGAGAAATGTACAAATTGACCTCATAGATGACATATCGATCATTCTACCGTTAATACCCGGTAGTCTCTGTTCTTCTTACCTTCTATTCATTTCCATTCTTCAATAAACTCAATACCAATACCAATACCAATACCAATACCAATACCAATACCAATACCAATACCAATATCAACATCAACACTTATATCGATATCTTTATTGTGTGAATTAATCGCATCCATCGCGCATTTATTCTCAATATGGTTTCTGACCTCTTCGATATTCTACGCCGAAAACTACGAAATCCACATTTCGAAGCAAAGGGAACCGCGAATGTTCATGGGAAGGACAATTGGTTAGATAATGATGATATTCGACCTCTAAAATTAGCCGATCGTACTTGGAATGTTTGGACTTATCTTACATTTTGGTTTTCTGCAAGTGAGTTTTGCGATGCTATCATTGTGATTATGTGGGGTTGATTTTGATGCTGATATGTATTGTGATAGCTTCGACGGTTTCAACATGGTATGCTGCTTCGAGTGCCCAAGCTTTGGGATTGAGTATGTGGGAATCGGTTCTGTGTGCTTTTGGTGGTCAATGTTTGATTGCTATTGTGATCGTATTCAATGGTAGATCGGGAGCTGTATATCATATGTGAGTTTGAAATATTCTTGTTCATGTCCTCTTTCAATTGGATGACCTTTCCAATTGTCCATTTTTTGTATCCAACATATGCTATCTTCATATCTTGATATTGGATGAATCTCTGCAATTCTCTCAGTGATCCCCAACATCTCACAAGTTTCCACGGTTTCACATCTGCTGACAATACTTTCATTATTTAGTGGTTACCCTATACTGAACAGAGCAGCATTTGGTGTTTTCGGTGCATGGTGGCCTACTTTCAATCGTGCTGTAATGGCTATTGTTTGGAATGGTGTCAATGCTGTCCAAGGAGGTGAATGCATCTATGTTATGCTTCATACACTTAGTCCACATGTTGCCAACTTCAAGAATGCCATGGGAGAGGGATCGGCTCTTGATTCGGGCGGTATGCTTGGACTTGGAATCTTTTGGATTCTTACTTGCTGTTTCCTTATTATTCCTGTCCCAAAGGTTGGCCGCATGCAAGTACCTACTGAAATGATCAATACTAATGCGAGAACAGATGAAAGGTCTTGTCTACGCCAAACTTATTGTCTTCATTATTTCTGCAATTGCTATGTGTGCATGGACTTTGGCCATGGCAGGTGGTATCGGACCTGTCGCTCGTCAGCCAGGTACTGTCAAAGGTTCAGAACGATCATGGCTTCTTGTACGATTCATACTTCTTGGAGCTGCAAATTGTGCCACATTTGCTTCTAATGCAGCGGATTTCCAACGTTATGCTCGCAAACCAAACGATGTTATTTGGGGAAATTTAGTCGGATTTCCTATCTCCAATGTTCGTATTATTGTTTCGCTTCGCCGATATAAACTTATCTATAAATGTTCCCATACTAATATGTGCAATAGTTAATCGTATCTATCATCGGTAATCTAGTCAGCTCTTCAAGTCAAGTACTCTTTGGCGAAATTATATGGTCTCCCCTTACATACCTCGACCGAATTCTTGAACGAACATACGATGGACCAACTCGAGCTGGATGTTTCTTCATCGCAGCTTGCTTCGCTTATTCCGCAATCTTCTCTTCGATCTTCGAAAATTCTATTCCAGCTGGAAATGATATCGCTGCTCTTTGTAAGTCAACAAATTTCTCTATACTTCATTCAAAATCTCCCATAAAATACTCAGATTGTTTCTAACAATTATCTTCCTAGTCCCAAAATACATATCCATCCGTACCGGGTTTTTCATCTGCGCCGTCATCTCCATAGTAATACAACCCTGGTACCTCCTCAAATCAGCCGTAATATTCATCTCCTTCCTTGCCTCCTACCAAATTTTCCTCTCGGCCATCACCGGCGTTCTTCTTTGCCACTACTTCGTCATCGCCCGCGGTTTCCTAAAAATCCCAGATCTATACACCTCGGATAAAAAAGCCGCATATTATTATAAAGGCGGCTGGAATTGGCGCGCGTACGCAGCATATGTCATTGGTATTATACCTAACTTCTACGGATTCCTAAATAACATGGGTGTTGAAGCTCCGATGGGTGTTACGAGAGCATATTACTTTGCGTATCCGATTGGACTTTTTGTGAGTTTTATGGTCTATTGGGGACTTTGTTGGTATTGGCCGGTGGAGATACAATATGCGCTTTCGGAGTGGAGGGAGGTTAAGGATTATGTGAGAGATGAAGAGAGAACAGAGGGAGTAGCGAGTGGATGGGGAAGTATGGCTAGTGGAGAGGAAGCGGGAGAGGGGGTTGGAGGAACGGGAGAAAAGGATAATTCGAATGTGAGGGAGGACAAAAATTGAGTGGGATTGTAGGAGGAAAGAGAGGATGGTATAAGTGAGTATGGCTTGGAGATGTTGGTGTTGGAGAAATAGGGGGATGTTATATATGTATGTATGTATGTATAATTTTTATAATTCTAGACACTTTATACATTATATTATATTGTATCATAAAATCTCCTAACTGTAATTTATTCTACTAATACTAATTATTAAGCTTCACACATTAATTTCCTTCCAAAGTATCTTCTACTGTAATTAGAATATAAAACACACTACCTATTATAGCTTACCCGAAATTTACCCACAATTACGAATTCATCAACATCGACTTATCAATTTGATAGTAATGAATATCCAATCCGGACTGTGTATTCAGAAGTTTTTTTTTTTGTTGATGATGTTATTGGTATTGGTATTAGGAAATAGAGTGGAAAAAGGAGTGGAAACCTGACTGTAGATATAAGAAACCCCTCTTTGAAAAAGACATCGGAGATGGCTAAATATGTGTGAATGGAGATGGAGATGAAGATGCGAGATATATTAAAGGGTTAGTTGAACTTAACCTTAGTAAAGACAGATAATTAAGCTTGGGAGTTGGAATCGAAGAAGCGGAATGTTAATACATGTACTCCGTATGTTACTAAGAGAATAGATATGCAACAAAAGTGAAGGAAATGAATGGGATTGGGATGAATGAAATGGTTTAGCGGTGGGTGGTTTAGCGTGGGAGTTTGCTCGGGAATGATATAGTGCAGACAGGGTGGTGCTGGGAGATGGATGGTAGGGGAAAAGTGAATGGATGGATGGATGTGTGGTTGTTGGTTCTAGAATTAACAGGGAGGAAAGCAGGGAGGGAGGGAGGGGAGGGGTGCAAGAAAGGCTTGAATTTAAGAGTTTGTGGATTTATGGAGTTGTGACGCCACTAGAGATGTAGATGTGCAACAAAGGTATTTGTTTGTCTAGTATTTATTTTAGATTCGCTGTGCATACTTGGTAAGGGGTTTGATGTTGTTGGGCTTTTCTTAGTTTGGATGGATGGATGGAGGTTTGATGTGGATGTGTGTGGCACGGCTTCAGCGGATGCGGATGCGAGACGCCGGACTGGACTGGGGGTCTGAGGGGTGGGACTTGGGATACGAAGGAGACGCCACTAGAGATGTAGATGTGCAACATTTTGGATTTTCGTGTGTATAAAGTAAAGCTTTTATTTGATGGGGTTCGCTGGTAGGTAGTGTGGTGCTCTGGGAGATTGGAGTACCGGGTTTGCGAATGGGTGGTTGTGGACGGATGTGGATGTGGATGGATGTGGATATTAGTTAGAAGAGCTACAAAGCCTATTTAGATTGAATGAATGAATGAATCAAAAGGGGTTGAGCATTGAGTATTGAGAATTGAAATAGAACGCCACTAGAAAACCAGACATGCAACAAAACACATCAAATCCAATCTAAATGCTAGATTATAATTTTCTCTCCCTGCGCGCTGTGAACATTGCGGTTAGATCACGTACGGTACAGAGACAACGGTCGTGGAGTGGTGTGGTGTGGTGGCTAATCAGTATGTGAAACGCCCGACAACTCGCTAGTTCAACAGGGGCGTTTAGGTATTTAAGATTTGACATAAAACGAAGCGGATTCATGACGCCACTAGAGGTGTAGATGTGCAACAGACAGAGGGATTTATGTGAGTTGTGTGTAGGTATTTATTCTATTCCTTGTAGGTGTGATCGTTTCGGTAGATGTAGAACTATTTAGGTAGGTAAGGTGGTGATAGAGTGTAGGGTTGAACAAAGGTGGCACAGTCTGTGCAGGTTGTTGGTGTTGGGTGGCTGATGCGAGACGCCGACCTCTTGTGTTGCGTACGATTGTGTGTGTAAAGAAATCAGCAAGGTGAGAAAATCTCAAGATCAAGACGCCACTAAAAAACAAGACATGCAACAAAAGTATTCTCCTCTACCTTTTCTAAATCAAAGCAGTTAGTTAGTTCACCCACCAACTCCTTTTACTAAAAGAGTGGATCCGACATACGGTGCCACAGAAAATTGGTGGTGGCGGCGACGATGCAAAATCCCGGCTGTCGTGAGATTTTACAAGGGATTTTGGGGGACTAAGTTGAACTATCTGGAAATTGTTTGCAAACCCTGAACGCCACTAAAAATGCAGATGTGCAACAAATGCTCAATGTGGATGTTGAGAGTGAATCTAGTGTATTTTCTTCCTTGCAGTACAAAATTAAAAGGATGTGGTGGCTTTAATGCGAGACGCTGGTTGCCCGGTGCTTGGAGCCTTTTGGCGACTAAAGTTGAGAAGCGAAGTGAGGATGGGGTTGTGGATTGTTGATTGTTGGACTATTGTGAAAAGGGGATTTCCTCATGTTGGTATATGCCCAGGTGTACTTAGTATTTGGATTGACAGATAGAATTCTAGTAATTATTGATAGCTATCTCCAATAAAACAACCTCTCCATATAACAATTCATCCCTTTCCCTCTCCCCAAAGATCCTATCATTCTTCTCATTCACATCTCCCAAAAGCTAAAATCAACACCAATGCACGCCCATTACTCGTACAACAACTAACTCGCCTAGCTTTTCTAGCCCGTTTAACCTATCTAGCCTTGTATCCCAGCGTACTACCCTTTAAATGACCAAAAATAGATCCATAAGGATGAAGCATGTAGAATCTGGGTCGTGCCGCGGCGGGACGTTTACGCTCATTTAATAAAACGAACCGTTGTTTACGATTTTGTGAGTTTAGATGAAATGGTTAGATGAAACGCACTAGACGCGCTGTGCACAGCCACAGGCGAGGTAGCTTGGTTATGGAGATATGTAGGTATGCATAATTTTGTGCAGATATATGAATGCTTACTTAAATGTGATGGGAGTGAAATCAAAGTGTATTGTTAGAAGCTGAATAATAAATACATTTGCAATTCAAACCCCAAGAATCAAGACAACGGTAACTATAAAATTGTACTCTTATAACCCCAACGAAAGAAAGGTAACTAACTCAACACGATTCATACCCCACCCTTTCCCTCCAATCCCTCGAGTCATCCCATATCTCCTTTACTATGCTTGCTAGCCTTATCAACAGCATCGAAGAAGCATCGGATTCTCCCACATTAGCTTTAACTTTAGCTTTCAGCATCCTGCCTGCCCTTTATATATCCATGCCCCAATCCATGCCATCCACACAATCTCATGCGCATAAACCCTCACCAGTAATCCCAACACCACAGCCAACTTAGCTTCCACACAACACCGCCCTAAAACAACTAGACAGGGTAAACTGGCTATAGCTGCACACTTGTAAGCATGTTAATTCCTTCTAAACTATACTTGGTCTTCGCTCAGCAGATACTTGCATTAATTAACAGAAAATGAACCGTTTTGTTGCACGTCTTGATTTTTAGTTTGGTTGGGAAGATGCGTGAGAGTTGTAGTTGTGGGTGCTTTGCATTTAGGTTGGTGGTTATGAACGGGAGTAGATATGATATGTATATGATGTGATTATTTCTTCATTGTATCGTTATTATATGAGGTTGACCGATTCTATCAACTTTGTTCGGTATTGGTATATCCTCCGTAACGCCTTGAAACCCTTATATGTAGGTGATGTACTCTACAACAGGTCCGTATCTGAAACCTTTGTCTATTCTATGTAGGACTCACCCCTCCATTCATCACTTTACTCTTTCTTCTTTTAGGTTTTCCTGATCCTGGAGTTCTAGGACTTTTTTCTCCCTTATTTCCTTTCTTTTGCATGCCCAAATCTGTTTTTAAAGGAGTAGGAGGTGCAGGTTTACCACTCAGACCAAAACCTGCTGGTTTTGATGTTGGTGGCACCATAATCTTTTCTTTTTCCTTTCGACCGGTTGTACTAAAATGGAAATCACCTGGAGTTCCGGTAATAGGATTCTCATCCATATATTCATCGCCATATCTGAGCGATATGTTAAGAGTTTCTTCAAGAAGATGATTTGCGAGTACGTTGTTGGAGATATTTGTGGAGGGATTCTTGGCTTCAGTCGCAAGGGAATCGGGCAATGGTGTATTCTCTTTGGAAGCCTGAGAGAAAGCTGATGCAATGGCTTTTGTTCGTGGTGGAACTGGTGGCATATATGTATGACCGAGAGAGGGAGAAAAATTGGGTAATTCGGATGCTTTCGAAATGGCATTTGTGAGTGAGGTGAAGATTGATAACTGCGTTGCTATTAGAGACATTAAATTTGAATTGGAAGATTATCAATACCATTCTACTGCCCAGTACATCTGCGACAGTAGGAGCCATATAAATGTTCTCTCCCACTACAAAATACGATGCATGTTTTGTGATTTCATCGTCGTCTTGAGCTCTCTTTCTTCTTGTTTGCTTGCTAATTACCCATACTCCAGTGCCAGTACCCGGCGCCATCTCTGCAGGTTCTTGTGCAACTAAAAATTCCAGTCCAGACATAGTTTTGAGTCGGCTCTCAAAGGCACTACGAGTGGCAAGGATGTACGACATATTTAGATTGAGCGTAGCTTGTATCGTTAGGATCGCATTATTTGAGGTTTGATCAAAAAATGGTGACTGCGCAAAGTAATGAAGAACGGTATTTTCATGAAGACCTGAATTCCCAGCAAGCCACATTGGATGGCTCCATTGTATCTCATCAAGAGGGGGATCTTGTGGTGCCATGGCTATGATGCGACAAAAGGTAGAGAGATGGTGTTGAGTATGCGAGAGGTCGCAAAACAATTCAAGTATCCGATGATCTGAATGGACTTAACTACTAGGTAGGTATCGAGAGTTGTTGTGTATGCGATGTCGCGATGTAAAGGTTAAGTACTCAATTCTATTGATGTATTCAGGATAGATGATCTGCTGTATGCGCCGTATCTGAGAATCATTCAAATGGGGGGTTGTAAGGACCGTACGTACGGAATATCAATGGTAATGGATTTGGATTTAGATGGGCCAAAAGTGACGGAAGATACCGAGAAGGTGGAGGAATAGTAGCGGCCGCTAGTGCAAAACCATGACGTTGATCATCTGGCCCAGATTGATGTTCGATGGTACAAGATTGAATACTCGAGTATCAAATTAAAACAGCTAACCATAAATGATTGAGTTGACTATGCATTTGGGTAGGAAGCTATATGTTTCGTCAACATAAATGAATTTTATGCTGCATGGAACTTGGCCTGCATTGATATCAGACTCGCAATTCGGATGATAACAGAAGACGACTAGCAAGAAGGGTCAAGCTCTTATGAGACCTATACAAAGTACAACACATTACATTATACTTCAACAGCCGATCATGTCTCTTCATGAATCCTATGGTATGGTTCTCGTGGACCAGTTGTTGAGCTGCAAGCTTGTTTTAGGAGGCTACTATTGTTGTAACATACGGTTCCAGCGCAATCTTATAGGTCGAGGGTCTTCCTGACCTGTCAGATTCCAAATACCCTCGAGACATCTCGAAATCTCAAGAGACTACCAAGAGACTATATGGAATATATGACAGAAGTCAAGTGGGTAGTACGAGAAGACCCCTACGATACTTGCTATGGAGAGAAGATCCCATTTGCTTTTTAGTTTTCAGCTCTTCTTGCTTTTCCGGTTGTTTCGCCAATCACTAACATATATATCTACATCCCATATAGTTAACGCTCTATTTGGAGGAGAAAAAGAGACCAACATAGGCCACCTTAATATACTCCAAAGCAAATGAAACTTCAATTGAATCACAAACAAAGCCATTAGCTTTCATAGCACCAACAAAGCCTCCAATGGCCTTTAATTGAAAACATGATTTTAAATGCCATTTGACCTGGATTGGAAAGGAACAGCTGGACTATTATAGGGCTTCACTAATGGTCAATTCTGACTTGTTTTTTCTGCGGGATATCACATATCCCTTGCACTTTGCATTTCAGCTCTTGAATTATGTATGATCCCTAGAAAGATTGAGCAATTCGCTTTTCCTTCTACTCTGTTTTTTTCAATACACTTTTCTTACGCCTATCATCTGGTTAATGAATACAATATATTCTCAAATTTTAGTGATAATGATATATATCGGATCCAGATTGCATGTAATCGTCCAAAAACTTGGGATTCTACACACTATTCATCTAGTTTATGTTCGCGTTTGAGGGGGGAGAGATGCTTATCAGAAACATGCGAGCTTTTTAGGTAATAAAATTCCCCGGTGAGCCCTTTCTCGGATTTTCTCGGATTGCTTTGGCCCCGCATTTCATTGATTAAAGATGGAAGGGCGGTGGGCGATTCGGCAGAAAAAAGTTCCCGACTAGAATCTCACAAGCACAGAAAAAACATAATTTTCACAACAAATTGTCTACATTCAATCAGTGCATTGAAAAATACTAAATATGCCTCCTAAATTTACGCCTCGACAGCGAAAGCATAAAGTGCTTGCGAGAAATAAAGTCAATGATACCGAGACACCTGTAGACTCCAATGCGACAGAGATCCTCCCCTCCTCGAAAGCCGCACATGAAGAAAAGAAGCAGAAATTGAAGGCAGAGCTGGCAGGGGATAATAAGATTAGTGGGAAAAAAGCGAAAAGATTGGAGAAATATATCGAGACGAAGCTGAGGAAGGATGAAAATAGGATATTAATCGAAAAGCTATCAAAGAAGAAAGAAGAGGGAGGATTGTATGAGAGTAGTAAGAAATTGGGTCAGGGTTCATTAACCAGGAGAGAAAGATTGGCGCGAGCGCTGAAGGAGAGGGAGAGAGGCATTGATATCGATGGAGATGGAGAAGAACTACTGTTCGTAAAGAGGACGGTTAGGGAGATGGAAAGCGAAAGTAGTGAAGAGGATGACGATGAAATCGATCAAAAGAAGGAGAGCGGTCTTTTTCAAGGTACTGCGACTGCAACTGCGACATCTTCCGCTCCGACCCCAAAAGTGCCCGCGCAAACATTACAATTTGGTGCAGGCACAGGTTTAAAGAGGCCACTCGAGGTGGATGATGACGGAAAGCCGGTAATAAAAAAGCGACAAAGGCGAGGAGGTGTTAAGTCGAGGATATCATCGAAGCCACAGGCCCCAGCCGCGGAACCAGCATGGGAAGGATTTTCTTCAAATTCAGAGGTCGATAGTGATGAAGAGATGAAATCAGATGAGGATTCTGACAATTCAAATACGCCAGATGAGACAGATGACAAAAAACGTGCAGAGTTATTGAAACGTCTTACGGGAATTTTTGCCGAAGGTGGTGAGGGGACCGACTCGGAAGATAGCAGTGAGGAAGGATCTTCGAATGAGGACAGTAATGAAGACAGCGTTGATGAAGACGATGAAGAAAGCGAGGAGACAAGTGACCCCGAACACGCCCAGCTACTAAAGAATATTATGTTCATTTTCGAAGAAAGTAGAGAGGGGGCTCTTCAATCAGCGCTTGGAAACGATAAAGAAGAGAACAATGAAGAAGGATCGTCAGACGAAGACAGCGATGAAGATGACAGCGAAGAGAGTAGTGAAGAGGAAGATGAGGACGAGGTTGCCTCGAGGAAACAGGAACGCTCATCTGCGTTCAAAGCCTGGGCAACTCAACAAGTAAACGAAGCTTATGGATACGAACCATCATCAAATATTCCAAATGCGACAGAAACGCCAAGAATAGAAGGATTCGAACCTCGGCCTTTAGAACAGGATCCTTTACCAGTGGAATTACAACCAACTACGAATCTTTCACGGAAGGCATTCAGTGTTTCGATAGAAAGACCTTCAAGTATTCAAGATGTCAGACTCAAACTCCCAGTCGTAGCCGAAGAACAGAAAATTATGGAAGCAATTCATAACAATAACTTAGTGGTTGTGTATGGTGCTACAGGTTCTGGAAAAACCACTCAAGTACCTCAATTCTTATACGAAGCTGGGTATGGTACTAAAGACTCACCGAATCCTGGAATGATTGGAGTTACACAACCTCGAAGAGTTGCAGCTGTCAGTATGGCAAAACGTGTAGGTGATGAGCTTGCTGATCATGGTAAGCGAGTTGCCTATCAGATTCGATTCGAGGGAACAGTAAGTTCAGAAACTGCTATCAAATTTATGACGGATGGTGTACTTTTGAGAGAGGTTGCCCAAGATATCGCTCTGAGAAAATACTCCGCCATTGTTATTGATGAAGCTCACGAGAGGAGCGTGAATACCGATATTCTTATTGGTATGCTCAGTCGAGTGGTAAAGTTAAGAGAGGAAATGGCTGAAGAAGATCCGTCTATCAAACCATTGAAACTTATTATCATGTCCGCTACTCTACGAATCACAGATTTCACCGAAAACAAGACATTATTTTCTACTCCACCACCGGTACTTCAAGCGGAGGGTCGACAATACCCGGTCACTACTCATTTCGCCCGAAAGACCCATCATGATTATGTTGAGGAAGCATTCAGAAAGATTAGCAAAGGACATCGCAAACTTCCTCCAGGAGGAATTTTGGTATTCTTAACTGGTCAGAATGAAATCACACATCTCAGCAAAAAGTTGAAAGAAGCTTTTAAAATAGGCTCTACTACCACAGGACCACAAGTTCGCATATCCGGAAAAGATGCACCTATGGAAGCTGAAGATATCGATTTTGGTGAAACGATGGACACGACCAATGACGATTATGTCGATGATGATGACGAAGTTACGTTTAATGATGATGAAGATTTTGATATCGGAGAAGAAGCAGATACAGGGCCTTCAAAGATGCACATATTACCATTATATTCTTTACTGCCTACGAAAGAACAATTGAGAGTCTTCGAACCGCCTCCAGATGGTTCACGGTTGATCGTATTGGCCACTAACGTTGCAGAAACGTCTCTCACAATCCCTGGTATTCGTTATGTTTTCGATTGTGGAAGATCAAAAGAACGCAAATACGATAAAACAACCGGTGTACAAAGTTTTGAGGTCGGATGGATTAGCAAAGCCAGTGCAAGCCAACGTGCAGGTCGTGCTGGACGTACTGGTCCTGGACATTGTTATCGATTTTATTCATCAGCTGTTTATGAAAGAGATTTCGAAGAATTCGCGGAGCCGGAAATATTGCGAATGCCCATTGAGGGTGTGGTCTTACAACTCAAGTCCATGAATTTGCAACATGTTGTCAATTTCCCATTCCCAACTCCACCAGATAGACAAAGTCTTGCGAGCTCCGAGAAACTTCTCACTTACCTCTCTGCAATTTCTCCTTCTGGTCAAATAACCCCAACTGGTTCCACCATGTCCATCTTCCCACTTTCACCACGATTTGCTCGTATCCTCTTAGTAGGACATTTACACGATTGTCTTCCATACACCATTGCTCTTGTAGCAAGTCTCTCTGCTGCCGATATATTTATTCCCGAAAACCAAGTCATCCCCGTCGCTACTCCCCGCGAAGACGAAGACTCATACCTTACTACTGCCGAAAAAATCGAACAAGATGCCCGCGCAAATCTCCGTCGTCAATTCAACAAAGTCCATCAATCGTTTTGTTTCCTTGACGATAGATCAGATGCCATTAAACTACTTCAAGCCGTCGGTGAATTTGCCCACGAACCTACAGAATCATGGTGTGCATCTCACTACGTACGCTACAAGACTCTCAAGGAAATCTCGCAATTACGTCGTCAAATCACAGATCTTTTGAGAACCAATATACCCGCATTCGCAGCATTGAAATATGAAGAGAAACTAGCGCCACCAACCGCCAAACAAGTCAAAGCACTCAAACAAATGGTTGCTGCAGGGTTCATCGATCACGTCGCCATTCGAGCAGATTTAGCCCCGACACAACCCGAAGCTTACAGGAAACCCAAGAGAGCAATCGATGTTCCTTATCTCACACTCTTCCCCTCCCATCTCCGCGTTCCCAACAAACACAATGATGAAGACCAAGAACAAGATAAAGCAGTCTATATTCATCCTGCGTCTCCTTTATCTCATCTCTCTCCAAACGAATGTCCTGAATATATTATCTACTCGTATTTGCAGAAACCGGCTGAGGATGTTAATGCAGATGGATCGAGAAAGAGACAGAAAACTAGAATGCATAGTTTGACGGATGTGACTGGAGGACAACTTGCGGGTTTGGCCAAAGGGACAAGTTTGTTGGAGTATGGAAAACCGATTAAGGAAGTGATGGTTAAGGATAAGAAGACGGGGAAGGATGCGGGTGCAGAGGAAATGAGAGAGTGTTGGGTGGTGCCTTATTTGAGAGCGGAGGGGACGGGTGGCTTGGGTTGGCCATTGCCAGCTAGGAAAGTGGTGCAGAAGAAGGTTAAAGGGAAGGGATGGGTTGTTGAGTAAATGGATAGATACCTAGATTATTGTTGTTTTTGAGGGAGAGTGCAATCTCCATATAGTTGGTTGAATAGAATATTGTTTATCTAATTGATTTGATGAGAGATGAATCAGTATGTGAATTTTGCACAATAAATGTGAGGTATGTGTGGTATTCGGAAATCGTTACTTGCGCGTAATAATTCATCTCTGAGATAGATCCGCTTCGCTGTGCTTCTATACCATAGGTATATGTATGCAATCATACCGGTATACATCGCAGCGTTGTAAATCCGATTTGACGCTCATATCCATATCATGACCAATCATGACAGACACTATTTGACCCCTTGACAATCATATGGACATCGTATGAATGACTTGTCATATAATCTAGAGAATATGAGCCTGAGACTTGGGAACATAGGATACTCTCTAGATCTTTGTGGGTTTGGTCGGAAGTCCTCGCTCGGCCCCCACCCTTCTCTTCTCGTCTAGTATTCTCGATAATGTGGTTGATGTCATTGTTTTCGGGAAGTGGATCGGTATATTCACCGTTCTCTTTTCCCTCCGGCATCTTTTCTCTCTTTCATACTCGGCGGGTTTGCAACTCCGAAGCTAAGAAGCATTTGCCATGCCATTATATATACCAGGAAGTCCCAACCATTTCTCATTCACTCTTAAACTCTTTCATATCTCCAGAGCATTACAAGTAGGATCGAAGAATAATTTCATTTCCATACCCTCCCACGACTCCGAAGAATCTCAACACCAGCTCCATCAACATATCTATCCTCTCCATCGAGGTCCTAGCGATGGAAGACTACACAAAAGATACTATCGGTACGGTAGATGAACCTGTCGTTGAAGTAAATTGATCTTCATCTCGTTTTTGATTATCTCGAACTAATAATCAAAGCCCTCCACCACCCGCATAGCCTTATGAAGATTTTCATACAACACAAAACTCATCGGGCGGCGCGCATCAAAAGTGTGATTGTACTGGAACGGATTGGATGGGTTGACTTTAGCGTTCTGCGGGAGTAGGAATAGATAAAGGAAAGGAATAAATTGATAGAGCTTTCACATATACTACCTACTATAATGAAACTCTCTCAAGGGAACATCATCTTTCATACCTCTTAAGTTCTATATCTCGAACAGATAACTTTTCAGTGAAGAGGCAACTTCTAGTGAAGACGTCGCTAGTTGTGAAACTTCCTCTTGAATATTCATCAGAGTTTTATATGAGAAGGGCTGTCTCTCGATGATGTGCTTGAGTAACACATCTGACCTTGCTTTCATGAACCCAGCACTGCTTTGGAAGTTATTCATATGCTATCATAGACAAGCAAAGTGTTTCCATGAGCTAAAATCTCTCCTACAATTGTAGTGTAGCGGCCTTGATGAGGGCACCCGACAGGGACTTTTCTAAAACAAGAGAGTGTTTCGAATTGAATGTCGAGAGATTGAGAACTTGTCGTCAGGTAGTCACGCGATGTGCGAGTCAGGCTGTTATGCTATCATTTTCGAAAGCATTATCTACCGATGCAGAACTCTTGCAAATGTATAGATAACGGCCTAGACACGTCATTGAAGAGACCAGAATGGAACTCAAAGCGATTGTGTATTTCCCCTTTGCCCCACCCTTTACTTGTATCTGATCAGAATATTTAATTAAGCCGTCGCGATCGAATGATTCTTCGAATATGCTGCCGCTTGGAAGCTTCTCGGCTGGTGTCGATATTGTTTCAATGGAGGGATCGGAACAGAGTATCGAGGTGGCAGATGGACAGTAGTTCTGTTATATATCGAGGAGGGATTCGTATACGGTACGCGCTTATGAGTGCGCGTTTCTCGAGTATGGTTGAGCTGTGAGTTTTAATTCGCATTGCGTGATAGGGCAGTGTGAACAGACGAGTTTGTCTGTACGCGATTCCCGGCATGATCAATATTTCAATGATCTTTGGATCGTGAATACCTGTGTTGTGTTGCTTTCATAGTAATGTGAGGTTCAGGTTCCTGATGTAACAGCAGAATCTTCGCCGAGGCCTTGTGCATATATCGATCACAAGACTTCTCTCTCATGCACTGCAAAGCTGTATTGCTATAGAATTTTCGATGACTAAAAGGGAATCGCTGACCTGGTGTTTTTAACCTCATTCTACAAGATAATGAAAACTCCGGGGACGCTAGGTATCATTTAAGTAGTACTTAGAACTTTGATCATGCGGCTTGAATGGTGGAATTTTTTCAATCCTAAATGTTGCTGTCTTCATGTGCCAACTGTTTTCAAAGTTGGCAGAAATACCGCCGTCGAGGTCATAGCATTAATGCCAGTTCTCGCCCTCGAATCTGCGAATGAGGTAAAATAATATCGATGGTCGCAGCCCACGACTCAGATGCATAAGAGGGAATAACAATGTAATGATACCTAATGATTGTCCAGTTATTGGATGATGTTCGAAACAATCAGAGGCACCTTCGCCCGGTTATAGTATTTATACCGTGTAGAGGACTCGGTGTGGTTCACTGCTATGTATATTTCGACCAATACTTGATTTCAGGGTAATGTGTTTGCAGATTAGGGTTGCACGCACATAGCCCAGTGGCGGCTTACTATGGTGTTCGAACCTGACGCCATATAATTAGGATACAACATGAGGGGACGATAGGAGACAGGAGTCGACTCTTGAGTATTTGGGAATCAGCATCATGTTCTGCCTTGCATACAACCTTCAATACTTCCACCCGAGAAGAAAGTATAAATAAAGGCTACATGCTGGCCTTTGAAATTTCCTCGACATGCTCAATTTCAGATTTCAAAATGCCTCTATCCCCGTTGAACTCAGAGCGAACGAATTCCAGGTCACATCCCTATTTGGGAACTCAAGATATGGCCGAGCAGGGTCTTGACAGCCGCTTCGAAATGCATCCAATGGCAGGCCCCTCCTTCAATGATGGGACGACTAGCAGGCCGCTTACGCCCCTGTATTCGATAACGACAGACGTAGGACTTGCGTCCTCTCATCGAAGTACCCAACATTACAAACCTTACGTGGATTTTAGCTAATGCTTTTTAGAAATACCGTGTCAGTCTGGTATATCGCTATGGCGGCATAGACTCACAAGATGTATCAACCCAATTAAAAATATCTTTCCAGTCAAACAAACGCCGCGAGCAAATTTTTACCAAGTTGAATATGACAAATTAGAATATCCGTGTTGTGAGTTTCTTCAATCCATCAATCAGACTTTAATTTCATTATCATTGTAGACTTAGACTAGCCAAAAGGCTGGTCACAAGTCGCAAGCTTTCTTGAAAGTTGCGATAGTTTCAGTATCTATCGTGGGTTCGCACCTCTTCACGCAAGAGTATTATTATTCCGAACGAACAAGATCGTAGCACTACAGAAAAAACTTCATGACTTAGATGTGAGTGATGCCAAAAACGGAGATACATCGGACCGACTCAGGGACAGTTTTCAAGCTGAAGCTCTGGAACTTGAGCTTGGGCGAGAGTAGATAATTCTGAGTTTGAATGAAGAGATACTTGCTTATGGTAAATCATGACTCCTGGTCTTTGTTTTGTCTTGAGTTAATACTATAGAAGGTGCACTTTTAATACAATTCCAGAAGTTAAAATCATTTTCGCCGACACCAGAGAAAGATCACTTGTCTTTTTATAGATGGTTTTGCGGGGAAAAGCTGGTGCATCTCGAACAATACGAATGGATGCGTCAACCGGAGGATTTCATCTCACTCGTTACCCCACAGAGCAACCGATTGGAAAGATTTGTTGAAAATAATTTGGATACCGGCCATTATCGTGGTTTCAAGTTGGTTCTATCATTTGCACTTCCCAAATCCTGAACCATGCACTGCAATCAGCTAACAAACGTTTCAGAAGTACTTGCTCACCACACCTAAACGCAACAACCCTACAGAAAAGACCGCCAAGTTCTTTTCTACTTTCCGCATCAGCTTGTTCTCCAAACTACTGGTTGTTTGCATGACAGTATTAATAATGCTCATACCCGTAATTCTCTTTTTGACGATAACGATGGGGGCAGGATGGATGGCATTTGCCGCGCTCGCATTCGTATTCCTTTTCAGCGTCATGATAAGCCTACTTACGGATGCAGGAACTCAGGAGATCTTCGTTGGAACGAGTGCTTATTGCGTGGTGCTCGTTGTGTTTTTGGGAAATCTAAAAGGGCCGGCTTAGCTTCCATTCAAGGGTCGAGGGGTATAAAAGAGGGTAATGAATACCTATGTTACTTGCTTCATGTCTGAAGGGCCAACAGTTCTGCATTTCGTAGCCAATGTTTTGTTCAAGGGCGCTCATTTATATTAGCACATGAGGCGCTGGAGGTTAGCAAGAGCAGTCTAGTCTCCGAATTCGATTAATTTTCTGTTTTGCGCTCAAAGGGTTCTAGAAGCGTCATGTTTCAATGATTTTTCGACAGTTGATGACGAAGGAAGGTGCAATGAACAATTGTGTTTGACGTCGCCGTACTGATGGATTCGAATAATAGCACGGTTGCTAATGCCACCGTGAATGAGACTTATCTGGCCCGGGGGACCCTTTCCTCTTTGATTGGCCATGAATTGCTACTCCACTCAGCCTCGCCGCTCTGTTTGCCCATTTAAGAATTGTGGCCATAGCTTATCGCACCCCTAGTCGGTTCGTGACAAAATCACTGTTTTTCCCACAATTTTGCGGGTGGGCTCCTCTGAGGCTCTGAGAGAATCAAAGTAAGATAAGATTCCGGACCCAAGAGCGCTAACCGGAGCAAAGCTCATGTGCTTCGTATGAAAGGCCAATCCCCTGTCAGAGAGCTTTTGTGACCATTCATTTAAGGAAGGATCTAAGTTCTTGATCGATTGATTAGATCATTGCTAAATGAAGACCTGGCTGACCTTTCGGACGAGAGATCATGAATTGATTCAAACGAAGCTTGAAAATTCGGATAATTTTTCACTATTTTTGTAGTTGAAAGACCAAAGAGTCGATTTTCTAAGTATCTTTTTAATTTCATTCTTAAGGTCTTGCTTGCATCTCGATGAGAAAAACGTTGAAAAACATTGCATTTTTCTTCTTCTTATTATTTGAATGATTTAGAACTCTACATATCAATTTCAACAAGCTACTTGAAGCTTGTATCAAAATATTGGGAGGTCAACATGTTTTTGGTATGTTTTGGCTAGAGCTTTCAACTCCGTGAGTGAACGATTGTTTCTCGAATGCCATCCGCGTAATGGGATATGAAGGCCTGTCCCTCCGACTGCAGTGATTACCTGCAGAAATTATGATGAGCTTTTGAAGTATTGAAACAAGTTTCTTGTTTCTATTCACGATCTCAATGCTCTGATACGTTACAATAGCCCTATGAAATCCCAGATAAGCATGTCGGAATAGTAGGATAAAGTGCTTATCGACACGTATCCACAATTCGGAGTAAGAACCGGAAATTGTTGGCAATTGTATACCGAACTCCGATGTCCAGAATCCAGAATCTTGAGTACATATATCTTGTGTGGTCCGTTTCTGTGCCATCGTGGCTTAAGTTTGGGGCATTTATTCCCCATACTTTTTGCGATCAATATGTCTCGCGAACCGACTCGTTCCGAAGAGACGACCCCTTTGTTACCCAAATTACCTACACGATCTATTAATTCCACTACCGATCACGATGCATTACTTACGCGTCAAACTATAGCTATTCGCGTTTCTGTCATTGTTATTCTCTCCGTGTTGCTTGTTGAAATAGGCGATTGTATGCTCGAAGCACCACTGGTTCGTACTCTTGAAGATATAATATGTCGAGATTATTATTCATCTGCTCCACACTCTGGATTTAGTGAAGCGCCCCGACTTTCGATTCCAGAAAGTCATTGCAAGAATGATGTTATCCAAGGAAAATTGGCGATGTTGAGAGGGTGGGATGGAACTCTTGCTTGTATTCCAGGTCTGATCATGTCGGTACCGTTTGGAGTGTTGGCGGATAAAATTGGTAGGAAAGCAGTGTTATTTATGAGTTTGATAGGCATAGCTCTGGGGTTGGCTTGGGTCCAGGTTATTTGTGAGTGTCTAATATCACTAGAGTTGAGAGAGGAATGGACATGGAACTTTGACGGTAGAAATGATGGGCTGATTAGGTCCTATGACACTAATGGCAATTCATGATAACATAGGCTATTTTGATACATTCTTCGATGTAAGATGGATTTGGTCGGCAAATCTATTTACATTGATTGGAGGCGGCTCTGCAGTTGCGAGAACTATGTACTATACCATTATCGCTGATGTAGTAGCCGAACAACAAAGGTGCGTGTAATCCAATGACTCCTTATTTTGATATACTTTATACTAATGAAAAATATACAGAGCTACAGTTTTCTTTCAAATTGTGGCAGCTTCTTTAATAGCCACTCTAGCTGGAGTACCATTGGCTTGGTGGCTTATAAAAGTCTCAAGCCTACGGGTTCCTATGATGGTATCTGTTTTATTCTTATTGTTAGGTGCCCTACTTGTCCTTGTTCTTCCGGAAACGTTGCATCTCAGGGAACACCTAAGTATTTCTTCACCAAATCCTGATCAAGCACAAGAAGAGGTAATGGAAGATGAAGGTAGCTCCACCGATGACGAAGGAGCCTTGATGTTTTCGAAAAAGAACTGGTCGATGCTTCTTGAAAAGTTTGAGGAATCTCGTTTTGTTTTCACGAATCCGAAACTACTCGCACTCTCTGCTACATTTCTGGTCCAGTCCTTGCATGGAATTATGGACCAGTTTCTTCTTCAGCTTGCCTCAAAAAGACTTGGCTGGACACTTGCTGATGTATGTGCTGCTTGTTCCTTCAATTCTCATATACTGACGTAAAAATATAGGCAAGTTTTCTCATTCCTCTCGCTTCAATCACAAACTTTGTTCAATTGGTACTTGTTCTCCCTGCGATTTACGCTATCCTATCGAGGTTCCATTTGCAAACTGCTGTGAAGGATCTGATGGTTAGTCGAGGCTCTGCTTTACTTATGGCACTGGGTGCACTCGGACTTGCAGTATCCCCAGCTCGAGGTCTATTCGTCATATGTAAGTCGTTACTATTCCAGTACCTCTGAACTCCCCTTCAACCATCAATGATCATAATGCCGAATATGATAACTAACGAGAGTAGCAACGATCATATTCTCTCTTGGAATGGGTCTGTACCCAGCTATTCGATCTCTTCTGACTGACTTGGTGGACCCAACACAAGTCAGTCGATTGTACGGTGTCCTTGCAGTTATGGATACGATTGGCGGCATGGTTAGTAGTCCATTGGTAGCAGGGGCTTTCAGCTCAGGTTTGAAGAGGGGAGGACTGTGGAGCGGAGGAGGATTTCTCGTTGCTGCAGTTGCATATGCCGCCGCTGGACTTCTAACTTTGTCGGTCAGTTTAAAGAAGGATGAGAGCACCACCCACGAAGATGTGAATCGGGTAGTCGACGAGGAACTTTGATGCAGGAATACCTTTTGTGGGGTATGGGGGGATTCGTGATCTGATCTTTTCGGTATGTAATAGAGACACCGCTTGTATACTAAAGGCTTAGATAGCGTTGATTTGGATTTGGATTTGGATTTGGGAGTGACATTTTTGTAACAATAAGAGGTACATATATACAAGGAGGTTTGAATAATTAGATAATGCAGATATAATCTCTTACATGCAATACATACTTTATGAAGTTCAATAGATCTCAGCTGGGGCAAAAAGCGTGAGCGATTGAAACAAGTTAACTGATTCCCGGATGAGGTCTACTTCTCACTGGAGACGAATTAACCCCTCGCCGAGATTTGTATTCAACTTTAGCTACAGAAGCTCCACTCACATCCCTTATTCATTATTTGACCACGGAATATTCATACACTGCTTGAACAATTCGAAACTCAAAAAGAATGAACAAAAAAGAAAAATAATGTCCTCAAGCCGGTCTCGTCGTCTTCATTGAGGTTTCAAGTCAAAGCGGGCCCGCTTGTGATTGGTTATCAGGAAGTCCAAACATCTTTCTTAAAACACACCTCGCACAGTCTCTCCCTGAGCCACCAAGATCAAAGCACAACTTCAGACTCATTCAAAATGTCGACCTTCGAGATGTTTTCCCTTCATTTTCTTAATCGAATATCGCCTCACAAATTACAAGAAAAATGCAGCTTCCAAATGGTGTCAATCGCAAATATGCCGTCTTAGCAGGCTTCGCCCTAGGATTGGCCTGGCTTTGGTTTGCTTTCGACCGTCCTCAAGTTATACCTACACATATCATCTGGAATGCCAATTCGGGTGGCCCGCAAACAAACATACCTGCTGCCACCTTAGATCAACAGGATGTATTCGATTTCCCGCATGTCAATTCCGAGGTTATGAGAGCAGTTTGTGCGACACAAACGTGGAATTCGAGCGTCATATTTACATGCGATAGCAATCAAGGAGGAGTTGGACATGTGCGAAACTCCATACTTAATTGCGTGCGATATGCAATTGGTGCAGGTGGTAGCTTGGTTATGCCAAATATCAAGCTAAGGGAGGATATTCAGGAATTGAATATGATGCCCAGTGAGGAAGGGGAGAAATCGCACATGGGCAAACGGCATGGGCTTGGCTGGAAGGGTCTGGATTA
Organism: Botryotinia convoluta; assembly: GCA_004786275.1. Taxonomy (NCBI): domain Eukaryota; kingdom Fungi; phylum Ascomycota; class Leotiomycetes; order Helotiales; family Sclerotiniaceae; genus Botryotinia; species Botryotinia convoluta. The sequence goes on along the minus strand of PQXN01000012.1, from coordinate 254,331 downwards.
TATGTTTGATGCGGATCATTTCAAGAAATCTTTGAAGATGTCATGTCCCGAATTGAATATCATCGACCATATGGAACAAACAGTCAATGAGAGAAGACGTGGGCTTCAACCTGAGAGCTTATTTATCAATCGACCAACAAGTGGATTGGAACATCCAGAGGAATGGCAGGAAAAGTTACATGGCTGGATCGAGAAATGGATGTCACCAACACCACAATCGATACCAATAGTTGTGGACCTGGAACAATCAAATCTTCAATACCCAACTCATGCTGATGGCCATGTCTTCGCTCATGAGTTTGGACAAATTATGAAATTTCGACCCGATGTTCGACGCCTCGCAACCTCGACCTTACGCGAAATTTCAAATTGGTATGATGTACCACTTAATGTCAGCTCCACAATTGTTACACCTTCATTCTTAGGTGTACATTTGAAGACTGAGCCGGAGGGAATTGAGAAGCGACATGTTGCTGCCGCTCCATTTATGCATTACCATGGTCAAGCCGAAGCATACATCGCACTGGCCAAGTCGATGAAAACGCCACTCATATACGCTGCCTCTGGTGATATTGATTCTACTCACAAATTGGCAGTTGAAGCTAAAACTCATGGCATTGATGTCACCCACAAAGAGGATCTCCTGAAGAACCACGAGCGAGAAGAACTATCTCATTTGAGATGGGACCAGAGAGCTTTAATTGACTACCTAGTGGTCTTACGGGGAGAATATTTTGCTGGTGTAGGCCATTCAATGTTCTCATGGAATGTAATGTTGAAGAGACATGAGTCCGCGCTGTTGAAGCAAAAATTGCACGATGAAACTTATGCTGATGATCTGAGTAGTCTCTATGGTGTTAGAGAGAGCTATTTGGACTCGGCAAAATGTATGTGGGCTTAATCTTGTTTGGATGATTTGCGTTGGAGTAAAGGATCTTTTGGAATATATTGCTTGGATAAGCAACGGGGTATGTACAGAGCTTGCTGGGCTAGCTACTGTTGTAGGTTGAGACAGAATTTAACACGTTATCACATTTTATTTTTTCACATTTATTTTTTCATATTCCGTATCTTCTACGTACTTCAAATTCTCATTCATCGACATCGTCGCATTTTCCGAACACAAAGTCCATTCTATTGTTCAAAAAGTATTAACGTGGTTTATCAGCGAGTCGCCACTATCAGCGAGTCGCCACTTTTTCTACTATTCAACCATTTCAATCTTATATTATTCAACAACTACTAAATCAATTGATTGAAACTATTAAGAATCTAATAATCTAGGATCTATTATATTGATTTGATAAGTTTTTAAATTATAATCTAACTTTTCACATTTATTATAGTATCTATTAGAAAATACTTCCCTATTAGAATTCCCTTCATTTTGACGCTCGTTGTGTTGAATCTGAATATCAACCTTTTGTTGAGATAATATATCTGTAGCTTTTTATCTAGTAAGTATTCCTCCTTGATATAATTGAGTCTTTTTTGTGTGTTGATATTTACTTAATACCTTATTTGCTTTTCGAAGTATATGGTTTTCTATATTTAAAAATGTATTTTTATATGCTAATCTCTTTATATCTTTAGCTAAAGCTAGTATAATCTCGAATATAGATATAGAAAAGCTTAATTAATAATAAGTTATTCGAGATTTTATTAAAGTTGATTATAAAAGAGCTTTAATTGGATTGTAAGATATTTGAGAGATCCAAAAGTTTAAATCAATGGATAGAGGGGTAGATATACGAATTCGAATATTTAGTTTTGAGAATATAGCTTAAGGATCGAATAGTATTAGACCTGCTCTTTGAAAATCAGTTTTTATATTCTGAAAGGTGATTAATTATTGATATACAATTTTGAAAGCTAGAAAGAATTCAATCTTTGAAATATGATTGATATAAGTCTTGATAAATCCTTTAATTTGATAACTATATACTTATTTTAATACACCAAAACATTCAATATTAAGTGGTTGAGTTAAGTGACTTAAATATGGTAGTAATTTTATTGTTATTATATTACTTGATTTACAATATAACTGAAAAGGTATCAATTTATAACTTTCATATTTATCCAGTACTAATATTCGATATTTGCTCTTTCTTTGATGAATAGTATATTTATTGAAATACTTTAATTATTCTAATTCTGTCTTATTATTCGTTTATCTATTGGAAGTAGGTTTAATAGCTCAATCTGGTAGAAGATCGGTTTTGGTATATCAATTGGAAAGATGAACTTGTTTTTGAACTATTAGAAATGGAGGTATAATTTCATCCTTTTTATTACTATATATAATTGCTATAGCCCATTCTCGATTGCCTGGTTGTACTGCCTTGCTTTTGCTATTTCGTTCAGCACTAGTTACAATCATATTAGTACTTATAATCCCTATCATAAAGCCTGTTTCATCGAAGTTATAGAAATCGCAATTCTGAATATTATATTTCGTTTGCATATTCGATACCAATTGAAATCACTTTTCAATAAGCTTAGAATCTTTATAGAGAGCTCTTTGAAAGTTATAAACACGATTAAAACATGTCTTTAATTCTGTATAATATTTTACAAATCGATGAGCCCAAAGTTTTTCAACCTTCTTTGCTTTTTGCAATTCAAGAATGTAATTCGCTATATTTTCTATATCACTTAATTTAGATGCAAATCCTCTTTCATTTATATCGATTATATATTGAATAATAACCCCTTTTTCTATTTCATTCAAATTATGATTATTTGCTCGAGTTTCTATCCTATAAATTCGACCATCGATTCTATTGTGTAATGTGATTCGAAGTATTTTGTAGATTTTTGTAGCCTTTCCAACTGTAAGATTTTTCGATTTTTGAATAGCTTCAATAGCTAAGATTATTTTGGCCTCTTTTGATTATGTTTCCATAATGATTCGTTGAAATATTGCATCTTGAAATTGAATGATTATAGATAGTAGAGAAAGTGGCGACTCGCTGATAGTGACGACTCGCTGATAAACCACGTTATATCTTTAATGCATTTCGATTTTACCCCACAATCATACTAATAAATAACTGCTCCTATGTGTGGAATTGTACACTAGTGGACCACCCCTCTAGCTCCCGCCTCTACACGTCATTATCTTGAGAGATCTTCTTAACGAAAGCTTGAAAGCTTAAAAGCTTGCTTTATAAATGGATGAGCAGTGCTTGCTCATCGTACTGATAAATTTGCGATGTTATTCCTCGATCGGAAGAGCGATTGTTTATGTTTGTACAAAACATTCATTCGCAGGTGTTCTCAACCCTTTCGAGTGAAAGAGTTGATGAGGAAACTGGCGATTCATTGTCTATGTTTGATATCCTATTATTATTATTAGAGTAAAATGAAGCTCTCCACGATTCTCACAGCCGCAAGCCTCCTGCAATGTGGAACTACACAAAACACCCCTAGTTCCGGTGACACTACATTGAACGGAACATTTGGCTATGCAGGGCCTCATAACCTACGATACGACACAGGTAGCTATGGACCCCCAGTAGAAGAATACCATTACTTCTACGACCAATGGCCTATTGGGCTGGCGATCTCCAAAACTGGCCGAGTCTTCACATGCTACACACGCGGCATCTACGCCTACACACTCGGAGAAGTAGTTAATCAAAGTGCGGAAACTGCATATCCTTCACTGCAGCTGAATACTCCTCCAGGAGGTCTCTACAGCGAATCAAATGGCATACAATTTGGATCTTCGCTCCAGGATTATTTCATTTCGGTTCAAGCACTTTTTATAACGCCCGATGATACGCTATGGGTTCTCGATACTGGGCGTCCGACAATCAATGAGAGTCAAGCTCCTAGTATGCCATATGCTGTTCCTGGAGGTCCGAAATTAGTCGCAATAAATCTATCTAATAACTCTATAACTCGCACATATACATTTCCATCAAATATTCACTATCCGGACTCTTATTTTAATGATTTGAGGTTTGATCAACGCAAAAATATCACAGAGTCGGGGGGCGGGGTTGCGTATTTAGTTGATTCGAGTAATGAGGGGAGAAATGGTTTTATAATATTGGATTTGGGGACTGGAGAGAGTTGGAGGATGTTGAATCAACATAAGAGTGTTTTGAGGGTGCAGGAGGATATACCGAGTTATAATGGACTGCCGTTCTATCTGAGAGAGACAGGGATGGGAGTGGGGTTTCAGCAGGAGGGATTGGACGAGTTGGAGCTGGGGTTGTGGGGTGATGTATGACGATCCTCAGTTTCTCTTCTGCTTTACTGTAATTTCATGTTGGGAACAATTACTTACGAACTGCAGGTCCTCTACTATTCCCCTTTGACATCTAACACGCTCTACAGCATCCCCACTTCCTACCTCCTAAGCAACCCTTCCACCTCCCCTATCGCCTCCAAACTCGCAATGGACAACGTCCACAACCTCGGCCAACGTGGCGGGAATGCTAATGGCTTCGCATCCGATTCTATCGGCAATATCTACATGCTCATGCCCTCCTCAAACGCAATCTACATCTGGAACAGCACCATATCGCAAGCAGTACCATTTGTAAGAGATCCGCGGATTATCTGGCCCGATAGCGCGAATATTGGGTTTGATGGTTACATTTATTGGAACGTTAATCAGTTGCCGTATCAGCCGAATTGGAATGAAGGGGTTGATTGGAGGGTTAAACCGGGGGTCATGTTGAGGTGTAAATTGCCCGTGCGGGCGGGGAAGAATATGAATTTGGGATAGGAGAAGTGAGGAGGGGTTAGAGAGGAGACGTGTATTGGTGGGAATAATGATGTTGGCTTTTATCGCAATAATCCATGGCCAATTTGTTTGTTTCTTTGAAAGAGCTAAATGATTCATAAAGCCACAGGAGACGCCAACTGGCTGAATCTAGACATAGGTAGGCATTTCGGCAGTTGGCCATCAGACAACTTCTAGCCAATAAAGTGAAGAAGGAGAGAGCCGACATGCAAAAAAGAGAGATAATCCAATCATCAATACTAGAATACGCGTGCACTCCGTCGATATGAATAGGATGACTGGTTTTTCAATCCTGTATATAAAATTACCATTTATTCCTGACTCCTTGACTCCTCGTCTTCAAGCTTACCGTATTAGCCTTTCAGATGTGCAACAGAATTGAATAAAATCAAAGCTGAACATACTCCTTTGTAAACTCTAGAGTATCATCCAATTGATAATGCAATTGGTATGGAAAGCTAGGGGTCCATTAAGGATTTGGTCTGCGACAGGGTATGATTGGCGTCGAAAGCCACTTCCATATTTAGAAAACTGGCTCTCGTTGAACCTCAGAAAGGATGATTACATCCTGAGCGTAATTGACCTTATTGCCGTCACATATCTTATGCCGAAAGTGGGCATCCATGTGAAATCCACATAGCTCTTTAGTTCGTATGTCTCTTGGGCTCGCCCGAATTGATTTCAAAATGATATGCTACTGGCGTTGATTGTGATTGGTAATGTTATCAATGTAGCCGGCAAAATTCAACTAAAGCTTTAGACTACTTCTGGCTTAGTGGCTTTCAGGGTAGCTTCAATGTTCTTGCTTTAAATTCTCACTTCAAAATGAAACTTTGATGAGATGGGTTCTCCAATTGGCATCAATTTCATTGTGCATTCGGATAGGTCCGTAGTACAATAGATGGTTGAAACCGGGACTACGTGGAGATGACTTCTCATTGATACAATATACGAGGAGCCAATATCAAAGTTTCGAGTTCCTGGGGTTCCCTTTTGGGACGCCACAAATCCACCTTGCAGACGGGTGGCTGGCTGACGGCTGATCACGGTAATGTGATAATTTATCCAATACCTACACTACTACCTTGCGTTGCATGTTTTCAATAGTCGACATTAACATTCTATTTTGATTCGACTGATAAGTTATGATAACCTATGATTATACGATGGGCTGGCTCTCTTGCTCAGCCTTGCATCTCTATTTGAATTTCCAAGTGGTGTTTATCTTACCCATCATTCCAGAAGTTGTCGTCATGAATATTGGCATACTACTACTGTGGGGTCTTTCAAGTATCAACTTCATCCTCCGGCTACCCCGGAATCATTATCTCGATGCGTGGGGGATAGTCACATTTTGGATGCATTTACTGGCAATCACTGAAAATGTTCTTGAAGCTGAAGTCTGTATTGGTTATGGCTCGTAAACCTACTGTAACATCGGCAGGGAGCTCTATGACTAGCAATGATTCGAGCTCGCCGACTAAAAATCCGTCACATTTTCCTCTGGGGTCTTGGTCCCTACTTACCATCTAGCTCGCGCTCGAGAATGATTTGCTTTCTGAATTGCTGGGTTGCAAAATGATCTTGTATCACAAATTTCATTGAGGTTCGGTGTTTCCGAGATGATAGGGGGCAGTGTAGTCGGATAAGCTTGATACCATCTCCTACATATAGTACCGTTTGTGAGGTCTCATCGTCCAATTCCAATTCTCTCTTTCGACAACTTTTCAACGTCATTAATCTTCCTTGATAACGTGGAATGCAAACGCCATAATTCTTCACACGTGTGAGACTAGTTCGATTAGAGGCGCCACCTTGCTTCGCATGAGGACATTGGAATGCTAAAACTTCTATTGCCCTACAAATTTCAATTTACGGCACTTCAGAACCATTTTCAACCTCGGTGCAAACACTTACTTGAACTTAAACCAACGACAAGGAGCTTCAGATTGATTTACTTTCTGGACAACACCACCAGTCAGCATGGCTCCATCAGCAATACACAACGGGGCGCTATCACCCCTTAGAAATCGCCAATCATCCAATGGACATCAACTTTCAAAGCTCAATGGCTATAATGACTTCATGCTATCACCAAGCCTCGACCAACGCAGCATGAATGGAAGTGATTACTTCCCAACACCTTTGCTCCAAGACACAACTCAAAAGATCATCAAAATGTACCGGTCTGAGCTCGGACAAAGCTCTGATAAATTTCTCCAGAGCTGCAAATCTGTAGAAAGTTTCTTCGACTTTGTTGCTACCATCAGATTGTCGCAGATGCCACATCATGGCAGTCGTTGGGATAAGATATTGAAATGGGCAGAATTCTTTACAAGTCAAGTTTCTACGTACAGTGAGGAGGTCTCCTCATTCACCATGCAGAGTGAACAGGCAACAAACATCATTTATGCAAGCTGCAAAACATTATTGGAGGTTCGTTTCAAAAGATTTCCGAATCGAATTGCAAAGCATTAACTATTTTTTTTTATTGCAGATGGGCCCGAAATTCGTTCCTGTCCTTGAGAAAATATTCGGCGTACTCTACAATTGCAGTATTACACTTGGCTTCCTTGTCTGTCATCATGAGCTTCTACATACAATTGAAGAGTTGCAAACTGTTCTGGTGGCTTGTTACGCAGATCTATTGAAACTCTTGACTGGTGTTACGATATATTACACGAGAAGACAGCATGGTAAGCTCTCTTCACATATGTAAAGCTATGATAGGACTAATCGATAAAGTAGATTTGACTTTCAGCATTCGTACCTTCGATGAATTATTTGGCAAAAGAATTGACGAGTTCTTCTTGCACAGTGATCATTTTGTAGATAAAATTTGGTCAACGAGACTTGAACGTCTAGCTGAGCCTGGAGGTAAGTCAGGACTATTAGAAAGCTTGACTTCGTTCCTCAAGTACTGACCACTATCTGATAGATGATTCAGTGGAAGCTGTAAGAAATTTCCTAACCCCACATGATCGAGTTACAAGAATTCTTGCGACTAATCGTCGTGCTCACGGGGTGAGAGCCGATTTCACATGCGAGTGGTTTGACAGACCTTTGAGAGAGTTTGTGCGGAGCGGAAAGAACATTTTTATGGTAACTGGATCCGCTGGTTCAGGAAAATCCGTGCTTTCCGAATGGGTTGTTGAAAGGCTCCAAGCTTTCAAAGGTCGCCGAGCGACAGAGGTGATTCGCTATACCATTGGTGTGTATTTTATATTCTTTTCGTGATGAGTTCTAACACTTTTCAGATGGCACATTGAAAACGGAGTTATCAACTCTTAGCATCGTTAAGGGACTCTTGCTACAAATGCTCCAGCTTAGTGCTGGTGATAAAGCTTTGTACAAGGAATTGTTTCACGCATATGAGTTGCATATACAAGGGAATCCAAGTACCAAGGTGGAGGACTCATTGTGGGCCGCATTGGGCCAGAGTCTTCGAACCGACCGGGACCAGACTATTGTCATTGATGGATTTGATCAAGTCTATGGCGGTGAGAGTAATGGATTGGTTTTACTTGAGAGATTGCGCACTGTTGTTTCTAAGCACCAGAACACAAAATGCATTGTCTTCTCTCGACCACTCACCAAGCCAATCCCGGGAGACTGTTCTCACTTCTCAATAAGCTTCCAACATACCAGTCAAGATATTCAATACTTTATCGAATCGCAGTTGTCATCGACAATGAATCTGAGCCAAAAGGATGTTTCTTTGGTAACATCAAAGCTTGCGCATACTGCCAATGGTTCTTTTGTATGGTCTCAAAATGCGATTGATATTCTCAAAAGAGAACAGACACCAGAATCCACAATCAAACGTCTGGATAGTCTCCCGAAAGACTTGGGCCAGCTGCTCGATATCACCATGTCTTCGATTGACCTTAAGGCGCGAGACACAAAGTCCATACTTGCTTGGCTCTTGGCAAGCGAGCGCCCTTTGCTCATAAGCGAAATCAAGCAACTGTTGGAGATTGACACAGCGTCCTGCCAGCATGTTCCAAGAACGACCCGTGTTGAGGATGACATTGCTACTTCCGTTGGACCATTGATCAAAATGGATGATGGGTTTGTCCGATTCTCACATGATCTTGTGAAGCAAAACATTACCCAGAGATCAATGTCCGTTGTTGATTTCAAGAACACCGGCGCCTTTCCTTTTCATGTCAAAGAGGCCCATTACGACTTGGCATTGAGATCTTTAGCTTACATAAAAGCCTCCATAAACAGACGCTCGGCTCACTTAAGCCTTGTCACCATGACAGAAGAGGAGTTGAATGAATTGTTCAAAACATTCGAACTCATTCAATACGCCTCCAGGTATTGGATAATGCATTTTACTGCATCCCCGATGAATGAGGAACCCCAACAAAAACTTACTCCTGGGTTTAAAGCCTGCTTTGCCGACTCTGTCCTCCTGGCATTGATTGAAGGAGCTTGCTGGGAGTACCAATTTCCACTTCAAGATGCTTTGGCTAAATTGCAGTTGGCTCTCTCTATACGAAGATCTGTGCATGGTGACACTTCAGAGTCTGTACTCCAGACTCTACTCAATATTGCGCGATTAGGACAAATCAATGTTTCGTCAAATGTCGAATATTACTACGATGCATGGAAGCTTGCGGAAACCCTTCGTATTTCATCAATAGCCTTCAAGTGTGCCCAAAAATACATTGAAAGCACATCTTCGATTACTGTTACCAAGAAGACCGAGTTTGTCGCACGCAAGATTGAACTTCTTGAGTATATTGTCAAGGTGCAAAGATCCACCAATTCAGTCAGCCAAGAAACCATAACATTTGCCGAGAGTCTGGTTCAAATTTATGTTACTATCGGCGAAACAACCAAGGTTACTGAGTGGCAGAAGTACATTTATGAGTTGAACGTAACGGTTTATGGAAAGTCAGCTTCACAGACTGTTGAATCATGGAAGACGCTTTCAAGGAGCTCAACTGAGATTACAAAGATGGAGCAAAGTACTAGTAGTCTACAGCAAGAGTACGAGGTCAGTATCCGAAGAATGAATGCGTCTGATTCGAAGCGTCTTGAACTATCATGGGCTATGATCGAAAAGTTCGAGAAGGAGAAGAACACTGTCAAGACCGAGGAGATACTGATCAATTTGTGGCAAAGCTTGACAAGTTTAACACATACTTACGACGTTTCCATCCAAGAGAAGAAAATTGAAGTCGCCCTCCGCTACGTTGAGTTTTTGAAACGAGAGCAAAGAACAGCTGAGGCAGAGAGTATACTTCGAGGCATTAACATTGATCTCGAACATAGTGATATTCAATCTACTACCTTGATCAGGCATACGAAGTCTGTTGGTGAACAGTTGCAAAGCATTGGATCAATAGTAGCAGCTCGCCTCGTGTTTGGCAGTCTATGGGAATACTACGTCAGGAGCGGCAAACAAGAAACTACAGAGGCCAAATCTGTCTCCAAGAGCTTAACTCAGATTACCGAGACAAAGACAGAAGAAACCACATGGGATGTCACAACGATTCGCGAAGTATTCGAAAGAACTATCGTCAGTAAAAGTACTAAAACTATCGATACTACGACCATACGCCAAGCTACATCGTTATGCGCTACTTACTACTCGGAACAACGATGGTCTGAGATTTCCCAAGTGACAAATTCAATTTTGCTTCGGCTTTGGCCTTCATTCTTAGGTAACAATGTTAACATACCTTTGCCAGCCAATTTCACTGCAGAAATCTTGGAGCTCCTCAATCGACTAGCCTTCGCACAATTCAAGCTACGCCAGCTCGAATTAGCTGAGATTACCTACCGAAAGATATTCTACGCTGTTGTGGCTACCCCGGGAACCCCAGATGAGCTTTTGGAATCTACATCCAAGACATTGATCGATTTCTATGAGTCTCATTCTATGACTGCAAAACTCATCATTGTTTACCGTGATCTGCACCATGAGATCGAAAAAAGACATGGCAAAACACATACATGGACGATCAAGACTTTGTACTTGTTGGGCGACTTAAGCATGCAAATCTACAACATCGCAGAAGCTGAGAGTGCCTATCGCACCATTCATGTCAACCTAGGTAAAGGAAATACGGAAGTCTGTCACAAAGATGCGGTTCGAGCAGCTTTGGCTCTGTGTGTTATCTATGAACAGCAACGCCAGTATGTGCCTGCTCAAAAAATTTGTGGCTCCCTCTGGCAGATGCTACTGAAGCATGGAAAAGAATACGATATCAAGACAGATTTTGCCGAAGATTTGTATCAACGATATGTCCGTGTCATTAGGCAAGCATCTGAAACACATCACAGCTTGTTACGTCAGCTATCTGTTGACTTCCGTAGAGTGTGTGTGACTTTGTACGGTATGCATCACGAAATCACAATCAAAGCCACACTTCAACTCGCCGAGCTCGATGAGGATAGTGAGCAGCATCGCGAAGAGGCTATATCTTTGTACGAGGAAGCAGATGTCAAAGTTCATGAAGCTCCAAAAGGACAGATTACTGGGGACACTTTAGCAGCTGTACTTGCTGCAAAGAAGCGTCTACCTCATCTATACTCCATCTCCAAGCTCTCCGCGTCGACAAAAGCCATTACTTTGTACAAGCAAGAGTTCAACAAGTTTCATACGGAGAAGGGATACGCTTATCGTGATACACTTCTCTGGCTTGGACACTTAACTAAAGCATTGGCTAAACAAGATAAATCAGAAGCTGTTCTGGAGGCCCAACAAACTCTTCAAGCCTCAATCTTAGAAGTTCTCAAGACAGAGAAGAATTCCCAGATCTTATCAGACTCAGCAGTGAAATTTGCAACAATTTACAAGAATGCAAAGTTAGAGTCCGAAGCAGTGAGATTGACAAAGCAACTGCGCTCACAGGCAATTTTTGGTCACTCCAATCTTAAACTTGACCCCAAGTTCAAACTGGAGAGCTATACCTGGGTTTTTTTGGTTGCTTTCGAGTCAACTGTCACTGGAAGAATGGAACTCTACTCATCAATCATGGCCGACTTGTTCATGGAAGTTTTCTTATACCAAATGTATCAGCGCTCAATTACCCAGAAGATGTTCTTTACAACTGTACTCTCATATGCTTCCAGGCTCCTTGCATTCTTGATGGATGTTGAAGATGATGCTGGACTCGAGATTGCCAATAAATCTATCCTAGAATACTTCGCAGCTAACTTGGATGTCAAGAAGAACTTGAATAGCAATACTCTCCTCGAATTCTTGCACATCGTTCTTGTGAATCTCAATGAAGGAGAAGCTGAAATCTCTATCTTGCGAGCAGGTCTGGATGCGACAAGTGTCCATATGAGTAAAGGCAAATTTGCAGAGGGGCAAGAGCTTGCTGAATACGTCGATCGCTTTCAGAAATTCTATGGGGGCTATGATACTTTGCCTAAAATAGATATGGGTCTACGCTTAGCGCAAGTGCTGGTTGGCAATAGAGCTAAGCACATCACTGATGCTCAGCTTCGCGCTTCTTCGGTGGCTTCGTCTAGATCAATCATGAAACAAATCATCCAGCGATTCCGCACAGGTAAACTTCAAATCGTGGATCTTCCTATTGAACAGCTGAATAGTGTTTGTGGCTTGCTTGGAGAAATTCAAGACTTAGAAGCTCTTGAGGTAAGCATATTTCTACTCTGTTTCCTCATTTTGTGTCAATCCTAACAATAAATCACAGTGGCTCCTTACTCAACTCTGGAACTCCCGTCACTCGCAACTCTCTTGGTCATCCTCCACAATCGTGCACATTGGCCGCCTCCTCGTTGAAACGCAATTCTCCAGCGGTCACCAAGACCAAGCTACCCATCTCCTCGAAGACATGTGTTACAACATCCGTCGTGTATGGGGTCCACTCGATTCCACCACTCTCGAGATGCAGAATCTACTCTCTGCATTCTACACCGCCTCTCCTCATCCAGATCTCAGAAAAGCAATGCGTATCCATGAAGACATACTTCGCAGTACCGTCTCTGATGCCGGCGATGAGTTACCTAGAGATAAAGCATGCATCATTGCCATTGCGCAATTGGAACTATTGAAGAGAGCTTATTGGAGAAAGGGCACTTGGGATAAAGATGTAAGTGTGTACGTTGATCTTTGGAGACAGATAGAACAAGAGTTTGAGAGCGAAAATGCGTGGAAAGAGGCAGTGAAGCTGCTTCAGAGTATTGATAAATGGAGTGTTAAGAAGGGCGAAAAGGGTGAGAAAGATGATGATTTGGGTGTTTGGAAGAGACCCGGAAGTTTTGAATTTATGACGATGGAAGAGGGGAATAGAGAACATTCGAATATGTTGAGGAAGATCAGTAGTATTTGGGGATTCTCGGGTCATAGTCATAACCATGAGAGGGAGAGGGAAAGGGAAAGTGTTTGACTTGAACCTGGTGGAGATGAAGGGGTAATGCCAAGGAAATTGCGAGGAGGGAAGTCGAGGGGGTGTTTTTATTCACTGTTTGGTTTCTTTGGTTGTTTCTTTGGCTTTTGTGTATAATCGGTTTCTTTTTGAGTCTTGTTCTTGCGAGGGTCTTAATGTAGGATTTTCTTTGGGGTTGTTGATAGCATTAATATGAGTTTCTTAGCGTTCACCTCGTCATTCTATTCATTTTTGCTGTATGATCTGCATAAAATAGATACATACATTTACTCAAGCTGTTGGCTACTGCAGTGTTTCACACTACCTTAAGCTTTGTGAAACCAGTGCTTTAATTAGCGAAGCCACAGTTGCTTAACTTTCAACGTCCATCATCAAATCGCCCATATCCTTATTGCAATGAAAAGAAACACGCTCAAATTACACACAAGCACGCAATACGAGGATTATCGCCAAGACTCTTCGATTATTATGGAAACTCTCTTGGCTGACGTTGTTATAGATTAAAGAAAGTAGTCTGAAGGAGTTCGGATAGCACAAAATATTGCCTCTTAGTGAAGACCATGAAGAACCCATAAAACATCTTATCACAGCCGGCTCTTCTTCCCCATTTCGGCAAATGTCAATCGCGGAGTGACATCTCCCGTGTGGGGTCCCCAGAAATTAGTTTATTAATAGCCGGCCCGAGCCTCCGATTATCCCCTGAGTGTAGATTTTTGATGTGGAATTTCTCCGTCGGCCAATCTTATCGTGGTGGTTCCTGATCATGTGTAAGTACTAATGTTGATATGTGAAGGATTAACAGGGTATAAGGTTGTTTCGGAATACTTCATCTATTAGGATACTACCCGTCATGGATCATTTCGGCAATGTGGGAGCTGTTTCCCTTAGTTCCGATGGTGGAATTTTGGTATATAGATCTATTGTCCTGAAGTACAGATTTTTCTTGGTCATTCATATTGTATTCATTGTTTTTGTGGCTTAAGTCTATGTGATTCTGAGAAAAGAGATAATAAATCATGCTTTTGAAAAGTCTCATCTCCGCGATTGGAGCCTTTGCGGCTTCGGTGGATGCTACTATTTACTATGCAGGAGTAGCTGAAAGTGGTGGAGAGTTTGGAGTTTATAGTATGTGTTTCTGTTATTACTTCATTCTCCATATTCTGGAAATAGTCTAGATTATGTTAGGCCATCTAATGCTAATATCAAATAGGTGGAACAGGTACCGTGGGAACTGGATTACCGGGGGTGTTTGGCCAGGATTATGCTTTTATCAACAAATCTGCCATTGATGTTTACGTGGATAAGAATAAGGTAGGTTGATGACTTGACTCGTCTTCGCATACTTCATGGCGAGAATACCGCGCCGAGAATTGAGAAAAGCAACTAACAGCTTTCCAGGTAAACTTATTCCGAGTAGCATTCCTACTCGAGCGAATGTGTCCTCCCGCTACCGGTTTAGGTGCTACATTCAACGAAACAGTAAGTCTCTTCAAGCTACCCCTTCATCATTAGCCCGAGCTCATCTAAATTAGCATTACGCCTACTACGCGGATGCAATCAACTATATCACTCAAACCAAATCTGCATATGCTATCCTAGACCCTCACAACTATATGCGTTACAATGATCCTTCTTCTCAACCGTACTCGGGATCTGTGATCGGTAACACAACGGATCCTAAAGCTGCAACCACGGCACAATTTGCTGCGTTTTGGGGAGAATTGGCAAAGAGATTTAAGAATAATCAGAAAGTTATCTTTGGGTTGATGAATGAGGTTAGTTGATATCCTTTATACCCTCCATAACGCCTTCTCTTGCGTTCGACACCCAAGGAAGAAAATAATTATATCTAACAAAAGCTTTAGCCCCATGATATGCCCACAAGCTTGGTAGTTGCAAATGATCAAGCTGCTATTACTGCCATTCGTAAGGCCGGTGCTAAGAATCTGTGAGTAATCCAACCGTTCCCATATTAAATGATACCATACCTGATCAAAAATTCAGGATCTTGGCACCAGGAAACTCGTGGACAGGAGGTCATGCTTGGACCGAAGGCAGCGACCCATCCAGCGCTTTGATGCAAACCCTCCAGGACCCTCTCAATAATACCGCAATCGACATCCACGAGTATCTCGATGTCGATTTCTCAGGTGGTCACTCTGTCTGTGCATCTCCAGCCCCAGAACTTCTCGCCCCTCTGACCGCTTGGCTCAAAACCTACAATCTCAAAGCCATGATTACTGAATTTGGTGGTGCTAACGGTACAGAATGCGCTCCATACATCAAGGGAATTGTTGATTACATGGCGCAGAATAAGGAGTATATAGGATGGACAGCTTGGGCTGCTGGACCCTTTTGGGGAACTAACTCGCCTTGTTGTGCGGATTCGCAGCAGTGGGGAAGTTTGGAACCGGGAAGTCTTGCTTCGGATGGAAGTCCTGGGTGAGTTTTTATATTCGTTGAATGAAAGATGCATATGCTAATTGACGATAGATTGTATACAACTGTTTGGTTGAATGTTATTCAACCATTGTTGCCGAAGACTTTGCAGAGGTCGGGAGCGGCGACTGTGCATTAAACATAGTCGTGGTGTGATACCAGTGTTGTGATTTGAATCAATACCGACGTCACTTTTTGTGCGACTTTATTTTCTAGAATGTCTAAGACACAGAAACAATTAGTTCTATGTATATAAATATGAATTTGATATCTTGTTCTGTCCTACAGATGAGATAAAGCGTTCCGGAGTAGATGCCCTGACATTAGTGAGTTGTGTGCATGTAAAGTTTGCTATATATTGTTCTAAAGATAATTAGTTAGTCAAATGCGTTACCGTGTTATTAGATAGTTTTACCTCGTCGGTGGCAAGCTAATATATATAGACCTAATCCATCAATAAACACTCCGCTAATGATTAAGTCTGTCGTCTCAAATTAGACTTTTTTGACTCTTGATTCTTGCGCTATGTGAATTGAGATATTACAGACAAATGGTTGGTGATTGTTAAATTCGAACTGATGTAATACAGAAGTTGAGTTCCTGGATCCCAGATAAGATAAAGAAAACCCATCCATTAGATTTGAATTATACACGTTGTGTAAATGTTGTTTCACAGCGTATTTATGAACATTCTTTTTTTTAGCGTTGTAGTCTTAGTGGTCAGCCTAAGCCTTATCACAGATAGCCACGCGGAAGCCAGACCGTTAACTTCTAGAAGTGCGGGATCTACCGGCCTGTGGCTGGTGTGTGGAGTCGATATACGTCATAGGCCTAGACCCCTCAATTTTTCTTGGTCCTTCCTGCGACGACTATTTTATTGTTAGATACTGTGAGAGGATCAGAACTATACAGACATAAATATGGATTAATGGAATCAATTCTGCGCCGGTATTCAGAGATATTTCTTTTCGAAAAATATCTCTGCTCGTCGAATAAGGTGAACCGCCTTCGAGTCTAATGCCATCTATAGTCTAACCGCTACTACCCGATTCCCAATAACTGGAAGCATCTCAACAATATATCAAAACATAATAATCCAATCTTGTATAAACATCAACGCCGTCTCATGCCGTGGTAAATTAATTCACCGCCTCCGTCTTAAACAATAACTCCATCAATGTTACCATGTATACCAACACACCCACCTATAATTCAAACTATCCAACCGCCATTTGAAGGTCCACCTTCCATCAAATATCATCCCCAACTCCGATTGTATGATATAAACCTCGCCGACTGCGTCACTTGATAGAGCTCGATCGCAGATTCAGACGGAGGATCCCCTGTAGCAAATGTCATAGCCGGAATGAACACAGCGAAATCTTGGAATTGATTTGTCGCACGTTGAGGGGTGGATCTGATTGAACGGAGGTGGTTGTGGGTATCATCGTGCAATGAAATTTGAGCCCGGCTAGGAAGACTGGAATATGCTGAGGTTGAAGGTGCTCGACTGGGGCCTAGGCTCGTAGTTCGTGGTCCTGACTCAAGATCGGGCCCTGGTATGTCTAGTCAATTAGCCGTTGAGTTCTGGGTCATCATTTTCTGATTTGTCGCGTACCAGGGGCGGCTTTTGGTTTGCACATGACATAGAGAGAAAGAACCGCAAGGAGAACGCTAGTCAGACCAAATCATATAGCAATAATATCGTCGATAGCAACTAATTGGACGGATTAGCTTTGGGATAGATGCGAAGTTCTGCGACTAGTATGTGGTAGGTTGAAGGATGATCTACTGACGCATGGTGGAAATGATCGTTGTTTGGCGTAAGAGGTAATAATACTCGGTTTGTGGAAGGTTTCTTGTCTTAGGAGTTGATGACTTCTGGGTGTGCGTGTTTAATTTCGATAACAATGGATGCAGGAAGTGCATCTATATAAATACAAAAAAGGGAAGAAGAAACCAGTCAAACTTTTTGACGCGCCATTCATACTGGGTGATACAGGTACACGGTGCATCATCACTCCAGTAAGCAAGGGTGCACCATCATTTCAATAAGCAGTGGTGTTAAGCAGCGGGACCCTTTCGGTTGACGAATGATATTTGGGGAAGCAATTTTTATCTGCGGGTTGTGTTTTGTTCCCACACAGCCACACAGCAGTCAGTGATTATCGCTTTTTCTGTAGGCAAAAAATCAAACTTCCAATGTAACCTTTTCCACCAATTGAAACGTGTCGGTACCGTATTACCATCCGTCTCTAGCACGGCACCCAGCACGATGACCCGAACTTATGTGCGCACAAGGCTCTTATGCTAAGATGAAAGAGATGTATACATCTGGAGTCTGAAAAGACTAAAATAGTCAGATAATAGCTTTTAATAATTCGAAGTTTATTCAAAAAAATTATTTCATGTTCAGGTTAAGAAAACCAATCGAGCCATTAAAATGTTTATAGGTGGGTTTAATAGAGTTGGTCAAATTCCGCTTGCTCTTCCCCCTAAGCAAAATGGTTCTCTCAATTTGATATTGAATTATAGGAAAGATGCAGGATCTTGGTGTGTTCGATCTCTCTTTTCGAGGATAAGAGATGGACAAATTCCAAGCTTTCCGAGGCGCGACGGTCAGAATGAAGACAAACCTTGGAAGACAGGACTGCTTGCTCGGAATCTCTTGTTGCTGATGCTGACATCTGACAGCTATCTTTTTTTGTTTTGTCGGGTTGGCTGCTATTCTATCCGAGTACCTAGTATTTTGATATTCCATCCGACTGGATAATTCAGGGGCTGAATTGCGTAGGCTCAATGTGGCCGAGTGCGGTATCCACGCATGAGCTGTTGAAACACCCCGACACGGGGAATCGTTGGTGATACAGAACAAAACTACTCGTATATTTTCCCTGTCCCAAGCGCCGACCATCTCGGATCTGTAATGAGAAGAGTTAGATACACAATCCAAAAGCTTGGTATAGACGTAAATCAGGTCAATATCAATCTATTTCCTTCCATCTATATTGATTTTTTGGACGACAATCAAGAGTACACATTTTAGATTTCAAGCCGTCTGGTGCTATAGTCAAAACGAAAGCGTATTGTAGATATGAACAATTATCGCTCATGATGCAAGAGAAAACAGCCTTTTGAGCAAAGCGTAGAATAGAGAGAGAGAAAGGTTCTAGATCATAAAAGTCTTCAAGGAGCAAGCATATTATCATTGGCGTTAAGGATCGAATGGAAAGTTCTATACCCAGGTACCTATGATTCACACATGTAGATCATAAAAGTAGCTATGAGCCCACTTGCGTTCATGGAGCCCAAAGAACGATAGATGTATCTAGATGAAGGTGGGTGGATGATGAGTTGTATTTGACTAAAAGGGTAATACGACGGATGACACCTTTATACCCTACTTATGTATCATAGGTAAGTAATTCAATGGAGAGCCCCCCTTTTTAACCTCCATCTTCCTTCTGATGAGATATGGATAGTGGCTGGTTATTGGTGAGAGGATGGATGATACTGTGGTTGATAAGTGATAATGGATAATGGTGCGAATGGATATGGTTAAGAGTGGATACCTAGTGGCTAAGCAAAGTCGCTTCTCTCTAATTGCGGGATTGATGAACCAATGAGGTATATCTGTCTAGCCTGATCGAGTATATACCCCTCGTTCGAGCTAATGTCATATCAGGGTACTACCCTATAATCAAGATTCTGCCAATATGCTGCCCAATGTGGCTTAAATTGTTTAATGAACATGGATTGGCCTGTGCGTCTTTTCAATCAATCGCATCTTGTCAGTGGCCAGTGGACCTGGTTTACGACTTTCGTATTTAACAATATTGGAGAAAAGAGATCAAAAAGTCAGTTTCAATGTCATGTGCATGCCAGCCAAAACCAGCCGCTCGTGCATGATCCATTTCAAACTTTAATGAAGAAAGATGACATGCGAATGCCAGAGATTGCTAAAATCTTAATGAACATGATTTTTTCAGCGTAGCACAGCGATTATACACGCAACGTCTGCTGCTACGAGCCTACTCCATTATTGTTTGATGGAGAAAGATGCTGTTCTTCGGTAGTTCCCTGCAAGGTCAACTAACCAGATAACAGGAGCTGAGCCTAGAGGAATATCCTCATTCTTACTCATCATTTATGAGCAATCTAGTAAAACACTGATTTGCTGGAAATCTTTTGTACTGGAGTGGACATGGGTATGGCATTTGACAACCATGATCTGTCCATCCTAGTCATTAGTCATTGAACGAATGTCTGGAGTTTAGATATCGCGAACCGTCAAGAGCAGATTTTTTGTAAACGCCAAATTCTATGAGGTGGTGTATAAGTATTCCGATCACATAAGGTATTTTTGCAAGAGCTGAAAAGCATAGACAACGATAATCAAGCTTGCAAAGTGTAACACCAAAGGTAGCTTATGTAGCAAAACGAAAGAGCTATAGTTTTCTCGCAAACACCGAACATCTCAAATCCATTGTGTGTGGAAACTTAGATCCACAACCCAAAGACTCGGTATGGACGAAATTCACCTCAATCTCAATCAACCTCCTTCGTTTTTTACTGGCATCTCTAAATACCCAACGTAGTTCGTCCAAGCTTGGGTGCTGCTCCGGTACAAGCCATTCGATCAGTTATAGCCAAAATATCAATTCAAACTTCCAAGTGTTTTGTGTTATATTCAGGATGAAAGCATCCAACTTTGGATGCCAAATCCGTATCACGGTATATGTGTAGCACCATAATCATCATAGTCTTCTTGCCCCTAAAGAATTAACGAGCGTGGTTCATAAGGATACAACCTCTTGAGTGTACATGAAATGTAGGATTTTGATGGGGAGAAATGTTCTAGGCCGATCGAAATCTTTAATATGATTATGACCTCGAGGTGGATATGGAGGCGGACACGGCACGAACGATTTTATTAATGTGTCAGTCACGTGCGTTGGATCGCTGTCGGTCTGTGCACACAATTGATAAGCCAATGAAATTACTAGCTCAAGACCGACTAGGTAATCTCGAGCTTTCAACTTTCTCGATGTTGGTTTAAAGGGTCTAAACATCCAACCCTCCAATTTGACATACCTCGATTCCCTCCTTACTATATATATCAATTATACATCTATAAACATTTCAAGTGTTTGTTGTTTGTTGTTGTTGTTGTTGTTGCTTTTTTCTATTTCGTCGTTTCCTCATGTAGATTCTATGGAGTAGAAACCTGCTTTTTGCACCTGTAATTTAGTGAACTTGGCCAATCAAAGCTGAGTAGCCCTGCCATTTACGAATCCTGTTCCAAGGTATTTTGGAAGTCTGCCAACAGATCAACCCTGGGATGTGACCGCCGCGCTGCAATATTCACTGCAATTTTACCTGAAAAATGACATCGTCGACCCAAAACAGGGTCGCACCCCTGTGCAACCTGATAAATGTATGGATAGCATTACATTGGTAGGTCCATTGGACCCTGAAATCAATCTGTTGTACTCTCCTTTATAATCAATCGCCTATCTTTCGAGACTTA
Organism: Botryotinia convoluta; assembly: GCA_004786275.1. Classification (NCBI taxonomy): domain Eukaryota; kingdom Fungi; phylum Ascomycota; class Leotiomycetes; order Helotiales; family Sclerotiniaceae; genus Botryotinia; species Botryotinia convoluta. The sequence goes on along the minus strand of PQXN01000012.1, from coordinate 233,222 downwards.
AACATATGAAGAAGGCGTTGATTTTGAGTGCGTTCTGTGATTTCAGTTATTGATTTTAAACCCACAAATTCGTGCTGCTACGACAATTTTACCAAATCTTCGTTGTATGGAGTAACAAACAGCAATTGAAGAAAGCACCCTCAAAATGGTTCACCAAGACTCACCACAGTCTTCGCCGTCGTCTTCGACAACTGAGAACCCAATTGTTGCAGTTGGTAGAAAAGTAAAGTCTGTTCTGAGTACACACCAACGACCTACCATTCGTATCTATCGCGACTCGTCGACTGCCGAATCACGAAATGTACCCTCAACAAGAGACTTTTCTGAAAAATCTACCTCCACTCCATTACCTCATGGAAGTACTCAGCAAAATCGCACAGGGCTTTCAGAACAATCCGTCACTCAAGCGGCAAACCACCCGCTTCCATCGCAAGGAAATGCATTTACCAACCGCTTTCGATCGCTATTTGGTCGTGGGGAATACTCTAAAGAGCCCGAATCTTATGAGCATGAATACGACCCTGATATGGTAGATTTGCTAGATGTTGTGGGCATGTATAGCCATACTAGCTTTCCAGCTACTAGACTAACTCTCTGCAGATCCTGAAATATCTACACTCTCCACTCTTACAAATGTCCAAAATTCCCTCTTCGTGCCTCAAATGGGAGGTTTCGTTAATCGTCAGCCGACATATAAACTTTCAGAACGCCCGGGAGAAGTACGCACGATTGATAAGATCAAAGCAAAGTTGAAAAATATACGAAGTCCAGAAAAACAAGCAGATGGTGATACATGGAAGCCGCCAAAATTAGAGTATGCCGTTTTGCCTGATGGAGAAAGGCTTGGTGGTTGGACACCTGCCGAGGTGGATGAGCTAGATGATCTTGTTAGACATCAACTTCATTCCCGACGAGCGAAATTCAAGCGTTCAATGAAAGGATTTGGACAGTATGTTCGTAGACGTGAGTTAGCTTTTCACTCTTGGTCTGCTTTTGACTAACTTTATTCGTAAAGCTTTGGGGCTATTCATCACAGTTTACGCAACCTTGATCACGTTATTCGGTGCAGCCTGGGTACTTTTTCTCATCGGCTGGATATCCCTAGGTTCTCGAAAAGCTTATATTGTTAACATTGTTGATAATGTCCTCGTTGCTCTTTTCGCAATCATTGGTGATGGTCTAGCCCCTTTCCGTGCAGTTGATACCTACCACATGGCCTATATAGCACACTATCACCGCAAAACTTGGAAACGTCGCGAAAAGCTCGGTCTCCCAGAGCTATGGGACCATAACGATCTTCCAGAACAACGCAAAGAAGATATTGCTCCACCTCCTCAAGTCGATATCGAGAGTCTATGCGCCCGTCGAATGCCCAAAAGTTTCGCCCGTAGAGTTGCGCCACGCATACCCAAGAAGTACGCCGATAGAATGATAGCTCGGAATCAAATAGAAGTAGAACCAAATTACGAATATACCGTCCTCTCGCCAGAAGAACAGAGTGTCCTCGAATACCACGAACGAAAATTCTCCAAAAGTCACACATTCTATAAGCCACACGAGACAGAGACCCATTACGCATTCCCTTTGAAATTGCTTTTTGCCGTCGTCTTATTACTCGATTTACATTCTTGTCTTCAAATCACGTTAGGTGCATGTACATGGGGAATTTCTTACAAAACTCGACCATTCGCCCTCACGACAGTCATTCTATGCTGTAGTATCACTTGCAACATCATGGGAGGAGTTCTGATATCCATGGGCGACAAACGTACACGCAAACATGACGTAATTGAAAAAATGATGAAGCAAGAACTTACCTCTGAAGCTATCGAAACGATAAACACCCGAAGACTCAAAGAAGCAGAGAAAAGAGGAGAAATAGACCCGGAGATTAGACAGCGGAGAGAAGAGGAAAAGTACAGAGAGGAAAATGAAGAAATCAAGAAAAGCTGGAAGAGTGTACCGAGTTTACCGAAGAAGTTGCTGGGCAAGGGCGAGGATCATAGACAACCGAGTTTGCCTGTGGAAGCGAGGAGTTCGAGTTCGAGTACGCATGTAGATTCGCCGAAAAGAGCAGGCTCAAGTTCTTCGAAGGATAAGAAGTCGAGCAGACGAGGTAGTACAGCGTTACAACCTGTGCAAGAAACTCCAATAGTAGCGCAGCCAACGTATCCACAGCCGGTAGCGAGAAGAGGGGAGGGCGTGTTACCGCCTAAGAAAGGGGTGGGGCAAAAAGTTTTGGCGGGTTTCAGGAAGGCTGATTTGGATAGAAGCTAGTGGCATTTTCCAATCATCTGATGAGGAGCTGTCTAGGAGAATCACTATGATGAGAATATGATTTTGGAGAAAAGATGGGATGTATATTTATTCTGTAACTATCGGAAATCTAGCGAGGCGTTTTTGGGTAGGGTTGAATCAGTGGATACCCTAGGTATATGACATGGAATACAACATCACCGGAGAATAACGAATATGATATAATAACGATTTCCAATAATTCTATTGCCATTTTTCTGCACAATATCATGATCATTGCTAGTTAACAGTAGTGCGTCCGAAAGAGAGAAATTGACTTCTAAGCTACCTCTCCCTGATGATTCATTGATGGTAGTCCATTCAATAACCCACGTGATCGGTGAATTGGGTTGATACTCCACTTTCACGAATAGAAGAGTCCACTAACTTTCTATGTGATAATCACATCACTTTTGAGAACAAGATAGCATATTTTGAAGAAACTCAAGCGATTTTGCATAGTAAGTTGAGTCTGGCTTCACTTTGGGAAAGTGTTGAAATATCTAAGGAAAACGAATTCAATCATTGTTACTTCCCTACTCATTTTCCCAGAAACTTCATCGTTGTACCTGTGTTACTACTGAAACTTAAAGAAGTGATTCCCAAATTATGGTCTTTGAATATACACAGAGCTCATCTTGGAAAGATCCGATCTTTCTATATTCCGCAAGCGCGAGATCCCATGACTGGTTACATTTCGATCAAAACCTCATGTTTTGTAACATCATAGTTCTCCATCCCACAGCTTTCCTTACTACCAATACACTCAAGCCCAAATTCAAAATACGGCACAGATTCGGCGGACTTTGGAACAAAAACACTCGGCAGAAGCAGTTACATAGGAATCTTTGGCGTAGGTGGAGGTTGAACCCAAACTACCGTTGCATCTTCGCGTGCTAGAGGAATCTTCGAAGTTGGTGGTGGCGGAACCCAGACAACAGTTTCGTCTCCACGTTTATTCTGATGCGTCACAAGTGTTGGAATGATGATTTCGGGAGGTTCGTCTATGTTTTTGCGGCTGAGAGCTCGTTCGATTGTTTTGTCTGCACGCTTGTTCTGATTTGTTATGATTGTTGCGACGAAAATTTTATTAGGGGAATCTATATTTCTGGGACCGAGAGCTCGCTAGATTGTTTTGTCTACAACTTTAACTGCATCTTTTTCAGTGATGGTTAAGATGTAGTGAGCGTCGGTCTCGGAGCCGTGTCGGGCGAGGATTATAGCATTAGGTTCATCACACTCAGCGATCTCAAAATTTCTTTCTGTTTGTTTGTGAGTTATGTACTATTGATTAGATGCTAAGAAATAGGACAACTCCCTTACGTACCTTGTGAAGCTACTGGAGCAGAAAGTCCAACGACAGTGAGAGAAGAGATAACGACGAGGAACTTTTGGAGATGCATATTTGAGATTGATGTAAAAAACTTTGACAGTGGTTTTAAATCTCTTGATAATGGTAGAGGGATCCCAATCTTCAAAAGAAGAAATAACTCTCTTTCGTACGACGAACTAAGGTCCTCAAATCGGAGTATTCTATGTTCTCAAATACCACAATATTCAAGTGATCATCCCATCGTGGAACATTCACGATGAGTATACAATCAGGATTTCTTTCGGATAGATGCATGAGATGAATCTCAGTATTCTGTTTGACGTTCTCTTGATTGTGCAATATATACCATGCATAATCAGGATCCTAAGACTCAGACTATCGCTATGCTTACTTCCCTAGAATTTGCATCCAGATGCTATCGACAGCCCTGGCTTACATCATGAATGTACATTGAAGTTACATCGCATCATTGTCAGACGCATCGAGGATACGAGTGCTGTGCAACTCAGACTGTGCAATGTCCACCAACAAATATTTCTTTGTAGCCCCCGTGATAGTAGCAAGACGACATCTTTACGAACGAGATTTAATTGAATTGTTCGTTGTATTGCGGCTTAATTTTCATCATGGTAGATATTCTCAAGCTTAAATGGTATCTACTTTATTTTACGGAAAGACACATGTAGTATTCTGACTTCTGCAAGTACCCAAGAGTGGCAACCCATCCGGGAAGTGTACATGCATTTCCCAATGAACTTGTCACAGCATGATAAATGACTCGGATCACTTTTGCCGTTTTGGTATCATGATCCTCGTGGCGGAACTGGACATGTTTATTTTGGAAGATGCGACCACGGCCAGATCCGAAGAGTACAAATGGCATGGATATCTTGTGATGTTTGGATTTAGCGCACAAGATTTGATCTGTCATTGATGAGTACGAAAATTGTCATCACATCATGAGGATGTCTCGAAGTCGCAGCTCGAGTCTTTCATTAAAGAAACGATTAGACTATGTTCATGATCCTTTTGGTTCAATCCAAGACCCCTTATATGAAAAATCAAAACTAAAAAGTCTAGCCTTCTTATTCAAAGATTCAAGATCTTTCACTTGAGAAATGAAGATATTTTGTGTGAAAGATGAAAACATAAAAGCTCCAGTCCAGCCTAACCAAAATGAATTCGACATCAAATTACATCCAATCATCTCATTGCATGCGGGATTTCCATTTTGTCTCTCATTCAAGATCTCCTCCAAGCTTCTGTCCGCGTCCATGTACACAACATACACATATATGTTTGTGTTCATCAAGCGAGAGCCACGAGGACCTCCATGAATCAGATCGTACACCGGAATCGGTTCTGGTATCCGTTATCAGTGTTACACTTCACATGCAAGATTTAATATCTCAATTATGCGTCATTAGACGTGATCAGATACCCAGTACAAGAGTCTGAGTTAGGATGGTACTTTTTTTGGGTGAAGATTGAATGCGTAGACAATAATGAGCCTTGGATCTATCTTCTGATAGTAAGGAAAAGTTAAGATTGACATTTTTCTGAGTGTGCTTTTCCTCTCACTCTTGTTGAAACCCTAATCCTTCAAGCATACACGCGAAGGGAGCTGCTTACAGTTGGTTTGACAGCATGAAAATCTACTTGTAGATCTGGGGATCGCCATCAAAGAACTGTCAAGTTGTTTACAACTTTGAATGAAGATATTCTTACTACAACGAATGGAAAACGGACTCTGGCTTAAACTTTTAAGCTTTATTTCTATGTTGTAAAAAGGAGCACCGAAAGAAAATTCGAAATCTTTTCAAGGTTTGAGTAAGAGGGCGGTGTATATAGAGTGAGATCCTATGAAGTGGAAGATGAGATAAGTACTGCGTGAGGAGGGAGCAAAGGAGAAGAGGGGTAAGGAATCGGACGTTAAAATGAGGTTATCAATGATTTTTTTATGATTAACCTGTAATTGCAGAGAAGTGATAGTCTGTTACAGACCTAAGTCCTTGTAGAATTGCTAACATTGCAACGATATCCATAAAAGTAGAGACCATACTTCATTTTGAACTCACTTCTAAAGATATCAATGATTATCTACCTATTCCTAGATTTTCCAAATCTAACATCACGTCTGACAGCAACTCCTTAAACTCATCCGCCTCCTGCTTATCTCCCATCTTTCCTACGATGACCTCTAGTTCCTCCACTATTTTCCTTTGAGCCTTTTGATCATTAGCGTAACGCTTTCGCATGCCATCTCCTGCCTTTGATAATAATGCTGTGGATAGCTGTAGCATGGCAATATGTAGCTCAATGACCACCGACGACGATGATGAGGCAGGTAGTTTTATGGTAGATGTGGTTGAAATCAGAGTCAACCATTCCTGTTTAATATATGATGTTGACTCTTCATCTATGACTGCGAGTAGAATGCGTACGATTTGAAGACCTCTTGCTGCTTCTGCAGTTATGGAAGATTGGGGATTGGTGGGTGGTGCGGTATCGGCAACGTGGCTAAGAATACGGAGGAGATCTTCGGAAACCACTTGCCACCCATCCTGATTCAAGAAAGCTTCCACACCATCCTCAGTGGTCATGATTCCTTCGAGCGCCAGTAATATAGGATATCTGAAGTCAGGCTCATCCACATTACTTATTTTGTATAGCTCAATGAACATATCCATCATACCAGCACTTTCTTTGCGTAGATTTTCGTTCTCATCCTCACGAACCCATATGGCTAATGCTCTGATACTAGCTAGGATCAGGGGGTCCGCAGTAACCTTATCTTGAATAGAATCCCAGGTTAAAGTGAGTCTTGTTCCTTCAGATGTGGCAGCGGTTCCAGCTCGTGCGGAAAGATGTAATCCAGAAGCACCGGCAATAGATGCGTCCCATCTATCTCGCAGGTATTCAATTGCCAACGACGTAGTCTCAGCAATATCCTTTCGCAACTTCAACATTAAATCTGGGGGCATGGTGATTGATTTGTAATTTTCTTCATCGAGACTTCGAACAAGATATCCTATGAAGCTTGACAGAACATCAAATGCGGCTGCAAGTCGTTGTGAGATATTTGAATAATCACTATTATTCAATTTCGCTAAGAGTGAGGGAAAGGATGATCGCAAGTCAATCAATAAAAGATTTACAAATAAATAAGAAAACGGCTTGCTATTGCTTTCATTCTTGTTCGAGGTATGCAGAGTTTCATCGTTAAACAACAATGAAGGACATGTCACAGGGTATGCTTGTAACAATGCCGCTGCCGCCTGGGTATATGCAACTCTACCAGCGAGTGTGGGTTTCCTGTTAACTAACTCGCGAAGCAAGACAATTACAGACTTAAGCCACTTTGGATTACGTGGAAGCGCCTAAAACATGTCAGACTCGGTACTGAGTATGGGAAGTATTGATTTACCTCGGAAGATAATTTGGGTATAAAGCTTGAAATAAAAGATAAAAATGTAACAGCGTCAGTTCCTTTGAATACTACAAGGAGATTTGGGATCACTCGATTGATACTTTCATGGACAGCTTGTATTTCGATCGTAGAACCATTTGCCCAAGTATAATTCAGAATGTCGAGAACAAGAGGGTATTGTGGCGCTATCTCTGTCAATGAAGAGAGATCCTCAACCTTCAAAAGTTCTAAAGAACCTTCTACCTGACTGGCTATAGTTAACAGCGTTTGGAGAATGAGCTGTGTAGTTTCAGGGGAACTAGGTGGCATTAGCACGTGATTCACATACGAATAGTTGGAGTGTTACCTTTGAATAAGTGCTTTGACCAGCGGTCCTGTTCTTCCAGTGAGTTGTTGTCCCCTTCGAACATCTTCTGGCAATAGTATAGAGAATGTATGTAGTACAGCTACTGCGAGATCTACCATATCTTTTGCTTGGGCCTTGTCAACTTTTCCACCAAATTGAGCTCGCAATAGTCGATCCAAAAACTTTGAGGATATAGATTCCCAGAGTATTTGTAGGCGTTTAGTATTTTTGACGAGCTGTTGTTCGTTGTCAAGAACGGATTTAAGGAGAGCAAGTCCTACGAACCTGGAAGTGTCGTCTTTCGCCTTTAGGAGATCCTTCATTTTTTCAAAAGTTGCGCCAGGGCTACTGAGACCCGTTGGCTCAGAATTTGAGCTATCACCCACCTTTGATTCTGACATGCTTGATTCAGAGTATATTCAGAAATCTTTCATTCATCCACGTCGGAATTGGATAAAATTTTGATTTTGAAAGAGTGATGGAATTAGGACTGGGTATCAAATAGCTTTCGGTCGGAATTCGGTAGAACATTGATCCGGAGGATTCTAGAGCCCTCGAGACTCTTAAGTCAAGGACAAAGCTATTCCAACTTACGACTATCGCAGAAGATGCAGATATTTCTATCGAATGTATAAAGATGGCCAGTTCATCTGTGGGTTATTTCGCAAGTCGGCGACACCCCGATTCGTCGTCGAGTCGCAGTCCACCAAAGCATCCCTCAGCCAAAGATGACAGCGATAACGATGATCCCCAAGCTGTACTTGCAGACGATCCACTTGACGAAGACGGCCCAAACCACTTCTCATTTAAGCGCAAACAGAAACAACCCGCGACGTCGAAATTTCTATCTGCATTTACCAAACCGATTAGTGGATTCCAGTCGCGGCATAATACACCATCACCGAGAGGAAGCACACCAAGCCCAGGGAATGGTCGAGCGTACCCAATAGGAAATATCTCACAACATAGTCCTACGCCTAAAGATGGAGGCCCATTGGATTGGTACATTGAGGGGCCAGGTCGACGGGTTGGATACGAGGATATGACAGCTATTGATTGGATCTTTGAATATACGAAAGAACGACAAAGGCTACGGACGTTATACTCGAACGCAACAGGATTGGTTGGATATGTACAACAGCTTTTGGATGCAAGTCAGATATGGATAGTTCTTGTTCTGACTGGGCTGGCAGCGGGCGCATTTGCAGCCGGAATCGATATTGTCACGGATTTTCTGGCAGATTTAAAAACAGGATATTGTCGAGCTGGAGAAGACGGAGGTCACTTTTACCTCAACAAATTCTTCTGCTGCTACGGATATGACAGTGTTGCCAAGTGCCGTGATTGGGTACCGTGGAGTGTTGCGTCAAACATTGGTTCTGCGGGTGGAAAATGGTTTATAGAGTATTTCTTTTTTATATTATTTTCGGTAGGTCGAGCCCATCGATTATACCCGGTGCAATTGCTGACATGGACTAGTTGTCTTTTGCTTTCATTTCAAGTGTTTTGGTACAGGAATATGCCTTATATGCGAAGCATAGCGGTATTCCTGAGATCAAAACTATATTAGGTGGCTTTGTAATCCGGCGTTTCATGGGGATCTGGACATTGGTTATTAAGTCCCTTGGACTGGTGAGTTTTGTTATGATATATAACCGGTTAGATACTGATTTAAGTAGTGCCTATCGGTTGCATCTGGAATGTGGCTTGGTAAAGAAGGCCCGCTTGTACATGTAGCATGTTGCTGTGCAAATGTGTTTATGAAATTATTTGTTAACATCAATGGTAACGAAGGTACGTCTAATTTCTGAAGCTTGAAACTCGATCTTCGTCTAATTTAATGTTCAGCTCGCAAACGTGAGGTGCTTTCAGCGGCTGCAGCTGCTGGTATATCAGTTGCCTTTGGGTCTCCCATTGGTGGTGTGCTCTTTAGTCTAGAGGTAGGTACCCGATGAGTAATCATCATGTCTATGAACTAATTAAATTCAGCAACTCTCATACTACTTTCCCGACAAAACTATGTGGCAGAGTTTTGTCTGTGCCATGACAGCTGCAGTAACTTTACAAGCATTAGATCCTTTTAGAAGTGGAAAGCTTGTTCTGTATCAAGTTACTTATAGTACTGGTTGGCATGGGTTTGAAATGATACCCTATGCTTTTCTAGGTATCTTAGGGGTAAGACTTCTCTAGTAAAAATCATTACTCCTGTAGTCTAACATCGCTCAGGGAATTTACGGCGCACTTTTTATCAAAGTCAATACAAGCATTTTTCAATGGAAGAAGACTGCTACTTGGCTTCCTGGACCGATAACACAGGTTATGATTGTTGCCACTTTGACTGCTTTAGTCAACTACCCAAACCTTTACATGCGAACTCAATCGTCTGAGCTAGTTTTCTCCTTATTTGCCGAGTGTTCGAAGCTTACCGATGACCAGTTCGGATTATGCAAAACTGGTGCTGCTACTATTGGAACAATATTTTTATTACTATTTGCAGCTGTACTAGGCTTCTTCTTAGCATCCATGACATTTGGACTCCAAGTCCCAGCAGGAATCATTTTACCTTCAATGGCAGTAGGAGCGCTCTTCGGTCGTGCCGTTGGCATTCTTGTCGAGATATTGGTTCATAACTTCCCCAGATTCTTTGCATTCGCCACCTGCGAGCCAGATGTTCCATGTGTTACTCCTGGTACATACGCGATTATTGGAGCTGCTGCTGCGTTAGGCGGTGTGACTAGAATGACAGTTTCAATTGTCGTTATTATGTTTGAGCTTACCGGAGCTTTAACATATGTTTTACCAATTATGATCGCTGTCATGATCAGTAAATGGGTTGGTGATGCTTTCGGGAAGCGTGGAATATATGAAAGTTGGATTCATTTGAATGAGTATCCATTCTTGGATAACAGTGATGAGACACCCATCCCCGATATATCTGTTCGGCAAATCATGACTCGGATTGAAGACCTTGTCGTGCTTACCGCTACTGGTCATACTATTGAATCTTTAACCAATGTTTTAGCAAGTCATCCATATCGCGGCTTTCCCGTGATCTCGGATCCTCGAGAAGCTATATTATTGGGATACATATCGCGCGCGGAACTTCAATACAATCTCAAAATGTCCACGCAAGCTCCTCGGTCGCTTCGACCTGAGACGGAAGCATTCTTTTCACACCAACCATTTGCGGATCCACGAACGACACTCGACCTTCGACCATGGATGGATCAAACACCTATTACTTTACCTTCACGATCAAACCTTCTCCTCACGGCAAACTATTTTCAAAAATTAGGTGTTCGATATGTTCTTTATTGCGATCGAGGTGTATTACAAGGATTTTTGACGAAGAAAGATGTCTGGTACGTAATGAATGGTGCAGAAGAAACTAGAAGAACGAATGGACAGGATGATATGGGTATGGAGACAGGACTTGCAAGAGAAGCAGGAACAGGGGAACATAGAGGTTTATTGAATGGTGATGAAGATGATTTGGTGCCGTTAACACCTTCTCATGACCATGCACCAATGTTATAATGAATAATACTTAGATTTAACTGAAATGTTACACTTTTTTCGATCAAGTACTGTGGCTGTTGAGTGTAGTCTCCCGTTGGTCAAGTTCGCAAATGGCCTTATCACATTTTGATACGACAGGCTTTCCACAGGGTCAATATTGGGCTGTGCTGCATTGTTACACTGCTTATGGAGGGGTAGCTTTCACACAATTCCATGTGTCGTAGCTATACAGCATTAACTTCGCCGAGCACGTTTCAAAATTCGAAGAATGATATGAGCTGATTCGTACGACTCTATCTCATGGAGTTGTATTGAAGAAGACAGCGAAGCAGATAATTATCATTTGATTAGGTCAATATATTACACTGGAGTCTTTCGCAATAGTCGGCATAGAAACGAAGCCTAAACGTTTACTAAACTCCACTATTAGCTCGGCATCGACGCTAGTGCAGCATATCGACCCCTCTTAACCCCTGAACCATATCTTTGTTGCCGTGATCATCCGACCATCGGTGTACGAAGCTCAAATGTTTATTTACATTTAAATACGGTGGCTCGTATAATAACCTACAGATATGTCTATCTACATACTTGTTATTGCATCACGTATGTAATAGTAAGTTCTACACCAGTGCAATGTACAAATGTAGCATAGCCTCTTTCGACCAAGCATGTGGCAAGCATGCTCAAAGCAAGGTAAGCACGGCAAAGGCAACTAAACGCCTTATGAGAGGTCAAAAGTCCCAAAATATGCCAAGCCCCAAGAGTTAATACCTCTACCTTGGATGTGAATGGTCCGTTTTAATTCACTTTAGTCTTTCGTAGATAGTTAGAGCGTGTTACAAGGCTGTTAATCCCTGCGTTCGTCATCAACAGGTATTTCATTATATCATCACCCCACCATCATATCAAGCTACGCCCGCCACGGTTTACTTTTTCCCATTACTCAAATATCCACGACGACCTTTAATTAGACCTTTCATAGTCTACATAAACTACTTGAGAATTCTTTTGCTTAACACCCTCCAAAAAATCAAACTACAAAAGACTATTAAAATCTTACTTCGAAAGAATGGGGGTAAGCTTTTAAAGTCTTTATATACACAAAAATCAAGATGTACGGAAGACCAAATACTAATGCGTATCCGGGGGGACAGCTTGCTTCTAAGATGGCAGCTGCACAGCAGGCACAAGGAGGAGCTCCTCCAGCTCTTCAAGCTGGTCAGCCACCATATGTATGTTTTCTCCCTTTTGCAAATCCTCAATGTCTGTTTGAAAATGAATGTTTGCTGATTACAATGTAGCCAACTGGCGGTCAACCACAGTATGGTCAAGGTCAGCAAGGTCAGATTTCTTCACCTGTGCATCCATCCCCATCCCCCAATCCGCAATATCCATCGTATGGCCAACCATCCCCGTCCCCCTATGGTCAGCCTCCGCCATCTCCGTATGGCGGACAGCCTTCACCTTACGGGCAACCTCCAACGTCTCCCCATCCTCAGTCATACGGGCATCCTCCACCTCCACCTCCACCACAGCAACAGTACAATCAGTATAATCCACCATATGGGCAGCCTCCACCTCCCCAACAGTACCAACAATATGGTCAATATGGGCAATCAGAACCTCCTCCGCAGCAATATCAACCAAAACAGCCATACCAACAGCCACATCATCAGCCATATCAACCACATCAACCATATCAACCACATCAACCATATCCATCGAATCCACGAGACCAGCCTCCCACACCAACGCAATCATTTCCTCCTCCTTCGCAATATGGACAAAATGCTGGAAACCCACTAACACAATCTCAAATAGGTCAGCAATATCAAGCCTACCCTGGTGGCCCACCACCACCACAAGGAGGAGCTCCACCTCGCGCCGGACCTTTGGGTTACGTTCCAGGTGGAAGCTCTATTCCACCACAAGCGGTTAAGCAATCACTTGAGGAGACTATCCGAGAGAAGAACTTGGGTAGCTTCTTCAGAGACCCTCAAATTCTTGATCAAATCTGCGCCGTTGCTCCTCAAAAAATTGATCAACTCTGCCAAACCTGGAACGTACCCAAGGAGTTGGGCGCTGATATTGTAAAGCTTGCTTTATTCGACATTATTCTCTTCGTTGGTATGTTCGCAAATTTCTTTGAGTGAAATACAATAAAATACTGACTCCGCAAAGATGACAGTGGTTCTATGATTTTCCAGGAGAATGGTTCCCGTATTGATGACATGAAGCTCGTATTAGGAAGAGCTGCATACGCCGGATCTCTATTCGATGCCGATGGAATCGAGGTGCGCTTCATCAACAGTGACGTACAAGGCAACCACATTCGATCTGAGCCAGAAGTTGAGGAACTTGTCAAACGCGTCCAATTCAAGGGTTTGACTCCATTAGGTGCACAACTTAGAAACAAGGTTGTAGAGCCATTGATCATGAGTAAGGTCAGATCCAACTCACTTCAAAAGCCAGTTTTGGTTATCGTTATCACCGATGGACAACCAGATAACCAAGACGATGTTTTCCAACTTGTGAAGAACTCCTCAGCCGAGCTCGCACGTACTCCATATGGAAAACAAGCCATTTCTTATCAATTCGCACAAGTCGGCAATGACAAGCAGGCCACTGAATTCTTGAAGAAGCTCGATGACGATAGAAGCATCGGAGATTTGATCGATTGTACATCCAACTTTGAAGCCGAACAAGATGAAATGGCCCGAACCAACCCAGGAACAGACTTGACTCCTGATTTGTGGTTATTGAAGCTTTTGGTCGGTGCCATTGATTCCTCCTACGACACCAAGGATGAACAAGGAAGCCGTCCTCCACCACCTGCCGGTCAATATGGACAACCACAACAGGGTTACGGCGCCCCTCCTCAAGGCCCTCCTCAAGGCTATGGACAACAACCTGGTGGATATCCTCCACAACAACAAGGCCAATATCCTCCTCAACAACAGGGCCAATACCCTCCTCAACAACAAGGACAATATGGCGCTCCTCCTCCAGGTGGTGCTTATCCTGGTCAACAACAATACAGACCAGGTGGAGGCCCACCAGTCCCTCCTGTAAGTACATTCCATTAGCCTTCAAGATAAAGATGTACTAACAGAAATCTAGCGTTACTAATTGCGCGCTCATAATTCTGAGAATCTACCTCTCTGGGAAAGGCAATCTGAGTGGGAAACAATATCACAGCATTGGTTAGGTGATAGGTGGCAGGAATGAAATCATGACTTTCAGAAATTGATGAAATTTCCAAATTTTCATATGATACGTTGGCTTTTTCGAATTAGCAAGTTTACTATTTATCTGTCTAATTTTTCTGAAGCTTTTTTGACTGTGATGATTTGTATATAATGAATGAATTCTAGTAAAGTTGTGAATGGAGTGTACTATTAGATTGTTCTCGATACATGCTTGATTCGATGTCAAAATATTAAACCTGATCGGATCGGTAGGGGTATTTCTTTGAGTCCTTAAGCAGGTAACTACAAGGTAGCTTAATCATTTTGGTGTTGTTCTTCTAGGTTTACTCCCGGTGAGCTTGAAATCCAGTACACAAGTGTTCAACTCACCGGGAGCACATCTATTGCAAACACAGAAGTAAAAAGAACAGCTAATCTTGAGCTTAAATCTCCCGTTCCTAATTTCTTTTGCTAAATATGCTAAACAAATGTGATGACTATTTTAGATTCATGATTTATTTTATAACCCCAGATTTTCAATCGACTGAACTGACATTCCGTTAGTACTTAGTTCAAGGCTCACTGTAAATTCCCTGCAGCGGCCGCGCCACCACGTCACATCTTTAATAACTTCCGAGCTTTGAATCTCTCATCCCACCACCTCTCAAGCTTGTGTTACTTTAACCACCTCGGCGCAGAACACAACGCACCGCGCAGAACTTCAATTTAACATCGGAAACTTTTGCAAATCAAGTACAGGTCCTGAGATTATTTCAATACCGGCAAAATGTCTGCAAAGATCGATAAGATCATTGCGCGTTTGCAAGAAAAGTAAGAACTCATAACTCCTCCCTCTCTCTTACCCATTTCCCTTGTTCCCTTCCACCTCACCTCACCCTACCTCGCCTAAAATTATACCTCTCCCCTTACTGACCACTCTCACAGAACCGCAGAAGGCACCTACTACGAAGCTCACCAACAAACCCGCGTCGTCGCCTCCCGCTACATCAAATCCCAAAACTACCCCGCTGCAACCGACATTCTCTATTCCGTTTCGCTCTCCCTCCTGCAAGCCGCTCAAGGCGGTTCCGGCGGCGATCTCGCTCTCTTCCTCCTCGAAGTCTACAACACTTCATCCCTAACCTGCGATTCCTCATCCAAAGGCCGACTCTTCACCCTCTTGCGTGCTTTTTCCCCCGAAGAACCAAGTCGCAAGCGCTTCATAACCGAAACCATCGCGTGGAGTTGCAAAACCTCTGCATATCCAGCCGGCGACCCGGAATTGCATCATGTGATAGGAAGTTTGCTTGCAGAGGAGGGAGAAGTATATGATGCGGAACGACATTTAATACTCGGCACGAAGGATTCCGCGGAGGTGTTGGCCAAGATGGAATATGAATGGTATCTTGAGGATGATAGTCATACAGCGGCGCTGTATGCGAGTCGAGCTGTGTTGCCCTATTTACTGGTTGGGAATGTGCGGGATGCGCGCAAGAGTTTGGGGATTTTTACGACCCGTTTGCGAGAGGCGAATGCGGGGTTGACGGTGCAGGAATTGGGGGGCGCGAATGAGGATATTAAGATTTATCCTTCGATTCCTTTGTTGAATTTTCTGGGACTGTTGTTGGTGGCGGTGCAGAAGGGGAATTCGTTGGATTTCAAACAGTTGATGAAGAAGTATGCGGGACAGATGAAGGAAGCTGGGGAGATGTGGGAGGAGGCGTTGACGAGCGTGGGAGAAATGTATTTTGGCATTCAGAGACCGAGACAGGGAAATCCATTGTTGGATATGATGGGGAGTATGTTTGGGGGTGGGATGGGGGGTGGAGCACAGCAACCGCAGGCTAGGAGGATTGGACAGTCGGGGAGTGCACCAGTGGCCGAGGGCCTTGATTAGAGCTGAGGCTTTACGTTGAATGGGGGAGTAATGGATGATTGATGGTCTCAAACTACAGTTGTTCAATTTCAGAGAAGGAAAAAAGATAGATACCAATACCAATACTCCGTAAAACTACCGCAATTTGAAGGACCAACCCTGGGTATCCCAATTCCCATTCCATGCATCCGTCCAAACTTTACGCCATATCAAACAAATTTGTCTATACCTCAAGCATTACCAGCGTGCCAGCCAGCAGTATCCTGCATGACATATCCAATACAAGCCACACCAACGCTCTTGTTTGCAGATTTGCATCTCTGTTACGAGCATGAGTTCTGCAGAATCTATCCATGCCTATCGAACAACCCCTTCATTTTCCGCTTCAAACATCCAGTTATCATCTGATAGTGCAGCTGTCTTCGCGCGTAGACTATTGCGTACTGCTTCTAGCAATTCTAAATATTTGTTCAGTATTATCTTCGCGCAAATCGGATGTCGGTTTGATGTATGAATGTGATGAGGGCCGGTGTATAAGGGAATATATAACGGATAGAATATTTTACTAACCAGCGGGTTCACTCGGTGCACGATTGCGATCTCGTTGATGATGTTTTATCGAATCATTTAGGCGTTGTCTTTCTCCTATTTTAGAGGCTGCATTAGCATTTCTCTCCATGAAGAGACTTTTCCCTCTCCATTCCTCTTCTACTTTCACTTTCTTCTACCAGAACCCCAAAGAAAATGCAAAACTCACTCTCCTCCTCTCCCTCAACCCCAACCATATCCTCATCATCATCTCCAAACGATAAATCTCCTCCCGGATCGATTCCCCCTCCTAACATCATACTCCCAATATCAAAATCGCCATTTTTATCCCGCATTACTATATCCGTCGTGCCATCGAACGAGAGGGTACTATTATTCCGACTTCCATTTCTTTCATGTCCATTATGAGGGAAGGAATGGAAATTGGCATCGCGGTCGTTGGAGTGGGAGGAATGAGAAGGGAATGTAGATGCGTGGTCCAAACGAAGAGTTTCGGCAGATGTACTCGTTGAGGAAGTGGTTGGACGACGGGGGAGAGACGGAATGGGATGCGAGGGGGCGGAGTTGGTGGGTGTGGTGTGAGAGTAGGAGTGGGAAGGGGTGGTGGAGGATGCGGTATGGGAGGTGCGGAGGTGGGAGGGAAAAAGATTACGTCGGACGGAGGGGCGGATGGGAGCATTAGCGCTGGTAGGATTGCGACGTTCGGGCATTTTGGATGATGTGATTTGGTTCGTAGGTCTATAAATATCGTCTGTAGGTTTGGAGGTTTTGGAGGAAGACTTGATTTGTTTTCGGAGGCGGTTCTGGTTGTGAAAAAGTAGAGAGAGAACTAATTGAAGGAATGACAAAGGTACAGGACGTATATAAATATTTAGAAGAGTATGGATATGGATGCTGATATTGTACTGTAATCACCAAATTTCCCAGTAACCATTTGGTCGCATATAACTTTCACAGAACCACTAGGCTATAGGTAAACATTGAATTGTTGTAAGGCTGTAAATATTGCATTAGCGGGGAACGAGCATGAGCAGGGATCATCTAGACAAATCAGACGAAACCATCCCATTTACTCCATAGAGCTATCTAGGTACACTTTTTGGCCTTGCCTCATTGCCTTGTCTCAAGCGAATTTAATGTCTAGACTTGTTCTCTTTCAAGCCAGCACCTGACAACCTACCCAGTATTTATTTACATCACGATTTCTGATTCTTATTCGTGGAATTTCTAATATTCATAGGTCATCTAAATTCCTAATAGAACGATATCAATTCCCATACCTAGATATCACTTCATCATGAATACTAATAATCAAACACATCCTCAAGTCCACGTATTTAATACTCTCCCCCTAAATCAATTTGAGAGAACTCGTGATGCTGGCAATACTGCAATTTCCAGACCACAGGTATATTGCTCCTCATCAACCACCATTTCTCTTTTTCTGGACTAATAAATAGAACAGGAAATTGCCCATTTTTCTTATGATGATAATCACGAGTTTCATTTAGATGATTCTTCGATTCGCTGGTATTACCCGCCTGATATAGGGACAGATTTGAATCGCGGGTTTGAAACATTCCGTAAACATGATGATTCTAAGGATGAGCATCTTGAATCGTTGTTGAGGGCGTTGATGGAGAAAGAGAAAACGACAAATCTTAAGACTGAGGCGGATATTATTACTTGGAGGGGGATGATGACCAAAGTTCGTCTATATTTAGGAGAAATAAGCAAGAAAAACGCTAATGAGAATGGGTATAGATTATTGCGAGTTTGTTTGACTCTAGAGATGGGTTCCAGATGAATGCCACGTGTTTCGAGGTGAGTTGAGTAATGGGTATGGGGTTTCAGATTTTCGGGACTAATCGAGGTGAAGGGGACAATGTATGCTTGATGATAAATTATTGTCGTGTGGGCATCAAGCTGACATGTATAGCTTTGTCGAGGAAGATCATCAATATAAAGTTATGACCAGAGCTAGACAAGATGCACGACAGCGACCTCAACCAGGAAGACCTTCAGGAGATGCGATGAGTTTTTGGGGTAAGTCTGAGGTATCTTAGATGAATATTCGTAACCTTCATTGACTGTAGATAGGATATAAGTTCGAAACCTTATGCCTTATGCCTACTCCGTGGCCAGAAACGTCTCGAGATTATATCGAGAATCGAGATACTGAGATTGTCAATAACCATGCCCAATATTGTTCCATTGTAAAAACAAAAATTGGAAGTAATGCTTTGGTTATTGGTGGAGAAGTTGACGGAAGTATGTTTACAGCTTGTAACCTATGATTCGTATCTAACAAGAGTCCAGTATACAAGGGATCAAAGTCTGAGGATGGAAAGTCTACGGAATGGCTTGAGTTAAAAACAAGCGTGACTCCTAGGCATAGAGGAGATGAGCAGAATTTTGAGAGAAAGCTTCTGAAATTCTGGCTCCAATCATTTTTGCTTGGAGTTCCTCACATCATAGTCGGAAAACGAAGTCCTGATGGAATTCTTCAAAGCGTCGAAAGAATAAACACCGCCCAAATACCTGGAATGGTAAAGAGAGGGGGAAATAATTCATGGGATGGAGATATGTGCATCAACTTCGCGAATCAGATTCTTCAATGTAAGTTAGAACCATTGTTCACTCTTGTTGTGGCTAACAAAGACAGTCCTGAAAGCAACTATTATCGGTGATGGTGTGTGGAAGATTCGAAGGAGAGAAAAATCCATGGCCATTGAGGTGTTCAAGGTAGAAGAAAAGAGACATGGTGGCATACTATCTGATGAATTTGTCGAATGGCGAAATACACTTAATCAACAAACGGTCCTCAATTCTCATGCCGAGAACAACACAGTGCAGATGAACGGTCTGAATGTGACTGCGGGAGATGCACCTCAAGCCGCTCTGGCTGATATACCTATGAGTTGATGAGTTAACGGGTTGATGCAGCAATGAATAATCACCCAGCAGCAAGCAATAGCTCCGACCTCGGATACGCCCAAAATGCATTAAAAGCTCGGACACGGCACACTCAACAGAATAGAAGAAACCGAAGATCAGAAGAGAAAGGTAAAGATAATCTTTTTCTTCGGACACTGAGACACGGCTTGCATTGTTCTGACACCATCGTGCGCCTCCCTCGACATTCGAAAGTAGTTCTGTTGGGATGACATGATGTTCGTCCCCGGACTTCCCCTCAAAAAATACAAAACTAGAGAATCCGGTGAAGAATGTAAAGGTATAATTAGATTTTGATTGGGTAATCAAGTACATATGTACTTGAATATTGAATAAAAAAGAAATCAGAAAAAGAACATTTGATATCAGAAGATTTTCATGTCGTTCCTTCCTCAACCTTCCGATATGGCTTGAGCTGAGGTTTTGGGTTGATGGGCGAGAAGGGAAAGTGGCATAAAAATCGACTTTTCTGTCCCGTATATACACGATTGACCCACTCAATTCGAGTCTTATTGCCCAGTCTCTCAATTTCCTATGATACATACTTTTTTCTGCCAAATTTGTTGAAAATTCGACTTTTTTCCTATAACCCAATCCATCCATTTCTCATCCTATCAAAAATATCCTCAAGGAAAACTCCAATCATTTCTTACTCAGTAAATCTGGAACCAAATTTACCTAGCCTAGGTAAACGGACGAAATGTACCGAGGCTTACGATTTTCCAGGGTTCAGACTCTGAGCCATAGCCATACCCGTGGAACAAGGCTATGCTGCTTCCCCATGATTATGAATCGATCCCAATCGACAGCTTCCGGAGCGGCTACAAAACCAGAAGGTGAAGACGTGCGAGATTTTGAAGAGATCGCGAATCATCACTTGAATACGAAATTACCTAGATCCTATAAATCAACTGATGATTCTACAGCTACGAATACTGCGACTTTGGATAAGAGATATTCGGAGGAAAATATTGTCAATATGAATAAATTCGATCATCCGTTAGTCACGAGTTTGTTTTCTCCTTTTGTTTTTGGCAGGATTGGGAGGGAGGGTCGGATTTGAGATTTTTTGATGGTTATAGATATCTAGTAGGTTCATGATGAAGAAAATATACTAATAATGAAATTCGTATAGTATATATCCCGATACCTCACATTCATTAGAAATGAGAAGAAAGAATAAAACATTAGGTCTCGTTCCTCCCAATGTGGAAAGTCATAAGCTTCAGACGACAAGATGTGAGTACTTTTGAGGATGAATTTGATCTGGTTCTCCATTCTAGAGGATGGCTTGTTTATGTGGAGAGAGTATGCTGATTTGATATAAGGTCTTCAACAGTTAAACGCCAAGAAGACACCTATTGAAAAATATATGTATCTCAGTAATTTGAGAAATAATAATGTTCATTTATTTTATCGATTGGTGCAAGAGAATTTGACGGTATGTTTTTATTTTGATGTTTTGGGGGTGAGGGAATGGGGGAATGGGGGGATGAGATACAAGTGAAATGATTGGAATCGGCGTTGACAATTGTGTGTAGGATATCACGCCTTTGATATATACACCGACGGTTGGAGAAGCATGTTTGAGATGGTCAGAGATTTATCAACAACCCGAAGGTATTCAATATTCTCCCCAAACTCCAATATCAAAACTGACGAGGATAGGTTTATATCTCTCCTACCATGATCGAGGAAATCTAGAAGAAATCCTTGGTAATTGGCGTCATTCAGAAGTTGAGATGACGGTTGTTACTGACGGTTCTCGTATTCTTGGTTTGGGTGATTTGGGTGTTAATGGTATGGGTATTCCAGTTGGTAAATTGGCATTATATACCGGTTGTGCTGGTATTCATCCTTCCAAGACCTTGCCAATTACCCTGGATCTTGGTACCAATAATGAAAAGTTTCTTAAAGATTCATTGTATATGGGAAATCGTATGAAGAGAGTTTCTACTAAAGAGGAAGCTGAGTTTATGGAGGAGTTGATGGTGGCTTTGAACAAGATATGGCCTGGGTATGCTTCAAATGATTCCGGCGGACAGAACAACTGACTAATTCATGAGTAGGATCATTGTTCAATATGAGGATTTCAAAAATCCTTTCCCATCTCTTACAAAATACCAAAACAAGTATCCTTGTTTTAATGATGATATTCAGGGTACTGGTGCCGTCATCTTGGCAGGTATCATTAATGCTTTACGTCGAACAGGTATTCCTGTCAAAGATCAGAGAGCTGTTTTCATGGGTGCAGGTAGTGCTGGTGTAGGTGTTGCTCAACAAATTGTGGAATTCTTCCGAAAAGAGGGATTGACGGAAGATGAGGCTCGTCGTTGCTTTTGGTTTGTTGATACTAAGGTATACACTCTGCCATATTTTCTTGGGAAGTAAAGCTAATTTCTCTAGGGTCTGATCACAAACGATAGAGGTGATAAGTTGGCTGACCACAAAGTCTACTTTGCCCGTGATGACAATGAGGGAAAACAATACAAAACTCTTCCCGAAGTGGTTGAATATGTTAAGCCTACAATCTTGATGGGATTATCCACTATCCGAGGAATCTTCGATGAGTCAATTGTCAGAAAAATGGCCCAATTGAATAAGAATCCGATCATCTTTCCACTATCTAATCCTTCTAGTCAAGCTGAATGTACATTCGAGGAAGCTATGAAATGGAGCGATTGCAGAGCCTTGTTTGCTAGTGGAAGTCCATTCCCAGATTATGTTCAAGATGGCAAAACATATTCTGCTGGACAAGGAAAGTATGTATTCCCGTGTGCCGTATTGCTGTGTTTGAAATCTAATGATATTCTAGCAATATGTATGTATTCCCTGGTATCGGACTCGGATCAATTCTTTGCAAAGCCTCATGCATCAATCAAGAAATGGTACGTTCAATCTATATATCCTTGCTTACTATTCCCAAAATAACTAACCAATAATCCCACAGATCTACGCCTCAGCCGAAGCCCTCAGCACCTCCCTCAACCCTTCCGAAACTTCCGCTGGTCGTCTCTACCCTGAACTCAGCCGCATTCGCGAAGTAAGCGTCATCGTTGCTCGTCAAGTAATCCGCGCAGCCCAACAATTCAACTTCGATCGTGAACCTGCTATTCGTGGTATGAATGATGAGCAACTCGATGAGTGGATTAGAGGAAGAATGTATGATCCAACATTAGCTATTCAAACCTCGGGCTTGAAATCGACTGTAGGACAGAAGAATTCGACGCCTAAATCATTGCTTTAGTTTTCTCCATGATAGGAGGGAAGCTACAAAGATAAATGAGGGCTTTGTCGTAACTAATTTTGTGGCGGCGGTTACAGGCCAGGGGGCTTGGGGTTGGTGCAGATGGGTTCCTAGGTGGGGGGTGCTAGAACAAGGAGTTTTTAGGGACGTAGAGAGGAGTGATGAAAGAGATGTGGAAAGGGTTGATAGGAGGGAGAGGAAGGTATCGATGCGAAGGCGGCTGTAGATTGATTGATTGCATATTGGCATGGCGTAGCTAAGCGATGGCTTTGCATTTCTTTCGTTTTCTTTGGCTATAATGGGTCACTGGAACTCCTGTTTTAGAGGGGTGATGGTAAATCAATAATGGATGGATGGCTCTGATGGAGGAAAAAGGGAAGAGTAAAGAAACTCTACTTAATGGATAGATGAGAAGATAAAATAGATAGATTGAAAGAAAAGGTTTACCTCAAGTATCGCAAGACGAAAATGAAATTGGTATACCTGATCAGTAATTCTGCAAACAAATTAATGAAAAGGTTCGAATGAATGAAAATACTCGAGTGTCATTTGTCCATAATCTGTTTGGAAGCTTCCACGTCTTTATTGCGAGGAGGGATAATCACGTGTGTAGCGGGTCAACATCGGTAGAAATAGTTTTGTTGCATATCTGAAAAATTGTTCACTTTTGTAATTTACATCTCGCATTTTAGGGACAAAATTGTTAAAATTTACATCCACTGGGAATAAGAACACTTTCTGGACATTATTCCCGGCCGTGTCAGACAAGCTCTCAGAAAAATTGGTCAGGTCTGCCATCTCCCACCGCTTTTGGGTGCCCAAACGAGAACCTCAAAAAATCACAAGTTGGATTCTGCTCATACACGCTTCTTTGATATTGCAGATTATACTGGCTTGTAGAGCCCAAAACCGTCAAGATGGTTAATATTACGGAAAAGATCAAGGAGTGAGTTTTCTGGTCTTGGGAATGGGGTTGTGGGGTGAGATGAGATGTGGATGAAGAATACTAATGCTGTGGAAGGATTGAGGATGAGATGAGGAGGACGCAGAGTAAGTTGAATGAATCTGGAGGTTTTGGGGTGCATGTGCGATGATTGGGGAGGTGAGATACATCTTGCGAATGTGTACTAATTGTGAGAATAGAAAATAAGGCGACTGGTATGTACTATTTGGAAGAACTAGCAACACGTGATCACAACTAATATGATATACTTTAGAATATCATCTTGGACTTCTCAAAGGGTTTGTTTGTTCTCTTTCTTTTCGGATTTTCCTGACAGATGATTCTTCTTACTCACCGCACAATCTAGAAAACTTGCTCGTTACCGCGCCCAACTTCTCGAGCCCGGTCCAGGAGCTGGAGGAGCAGGTGGTACAGGTTTCGACGTATCCAAATCCGGAGATGCGCGAATTGCCCTAGTGGGTTTCCCATCTGTTGGAAAATCTACCTTCTTGTCCAAGATTACCAAGACGAAATCTGTCGTGGCGGCTTATTCGTTTACGACGCTTACGGCTATTCCTGGTGTGTTGGAGTATGGTGGGGCGGAGATTCAGATTCTGGATTTGCCGGGTATTATTGAGGGGGCTGCAGAGGGAAAGGGTAGAGGAAGACAGGTTATTAGTGCGGCGAAGACGAGTGATTTGATTTTGATGGTTTTGGATGCTACCAAGAAGGCGGAGCAGAGAGCGTTATTGGAGGCGGAATTGGAGGCTGTTGGGATTAGGTTGAATAGGGAACCACCGTATGTTTATTTTCACTCACTCATCCATACTAAGAAATATGGCGTGATAGACTTATAGGCTAACACATCCAGAAACATCTATCTCAAACCTAAAGCTGCCGGCGGCATGAAAATCACCTTCCAAACACCACCTAAATATATCGACCAAAAAATGATCTACAACATTCTCCGGGACTACAAAATTCTCAACTGTGAAGTTCTCATTCGAGACGAATACTGCACCGTCGACGATTTCATCGACGTAATCATGAAGGATCATCGCAAATACATCAAATGTCTATACGTCTACAACAAAATCGACAGCGTGTCCCTCGATTTCCTCGACAAACTCGCACGGGAACCTCACACCGTCGTTATGTCTTGCGAAATGGATTTGGGCATTCGCGATGTTGTTGATCGCTGTTGGGAAGAATTGAAACTCATTCGTATCTATACAAAGAGGAAGGGAGTGGATCCGGATTTCTCAGAAGCGTTGATTGTAAGGAGTGGATCGAGGATTGAGGATGTTTGTGATCAGATTCATAGGACGCTGAAGGATACTTTTAAGTATGCGTTGGTTTGGGGTGCGAGCGCGAGACATGTGCCGCAGAGAGTGGGGTTGGGTCATTTCGTGGCGGATGAGGATGTTATTAGTATTGTTAGTGCTTTTAAGGCTTAGATTTGGTTGTGAGTGGAATGAATATATGAGGAAGTTGATGAATAATGGTGTTTGAAATGTCCTTCTGCTGAGCTATATATACGTCATGTCGATGAAATGTTGGAAGTTGATTGAATACTAAGGGTGTAACATGAGATTTAGCTTGGACATTAAAGATTGGATCACTGGCTAAGTAGCAGTGTTCATGCTAGTCTACTCGCTTTTGTTTCCACGATATCATATCTATAAAAAAATCGTTCGATATCAATATCATCTTATCCAGTACTATTAATATCATTACTATTCATAACATGTTCAATATCCTATCAGATCACAACCCCCTCAATATCCCATCGCAATAGCACACCATCCCATTACACCACACACACAGCACACCCCCCTTCTCAAAATCAAGTCAATGAATAAATGATATTAGAAAATACCAGCTGATTCATCCACCTCGATTGAATCTTGAAATTCAAATTTATTTCTAGTATCTACTTGAGTAGAATTTTGATATAGATCTATCCTGAGATCTATCCTGAGATCTTTTGAGTTCTGTTTAGCGAGTTGTGTATACTAATCAGTGATATGGAGTAGATATTATGTTACTGCTACGGCTACTGCTACTGCTGTAGTAGTGGTGGTGATGATGATGTTTCGGTTTAGTAACTTTGGTTTGATTGATGTGTGGAGTGATATCTTCAATACACGGTATAAGAAAAGGGATATAGGATGGGAGATCCGAGAGGTTCCATAACTCGTGTTGTTTCTTGGAGGGGAAGAGAGGAGGAGAGACGCGGGGGTATGCTCATATGTTACGATTTATATATTGTTCTTCGATGGTATATAAATGAGATCAAGTATGAGATCAAGTATGAGATCTCAGTAATTATGGTTGATATAAGATGAAAGGAAATGAACAGGAAGAATATCTTGTCAAAGTAAGCGTAATATCACAGTCTAATTTGGATTTATGTCTTATATTCTGCTCTACAAAAATTATCATCATCTAATTCCCGGAAAAAGCAAACGGATGAACGCATCAGCGGCATCACTAAGAACAAATACCTAGTAACTTTCTTCAGATACATGTATCTAAGATATGCAAATTTTTAGATACCTCCAAAGACTCATCAGTGAGAACGAATCTCATCGCCATTACCCCGAACCACAAAACTAACTTCTAATTTCTAATTCAAATTCTCCTTTTCGTTCCGCGAATCTTAGTCATAGTATGACATTAGTATCAATATTGATATTGATATCAAACTTGCCACTGAACTTCCAGACTCTAGTACCATTATCGATTTGTGATGTATTAGAATAGATAAATCAGGAAGAGTATATGACCCAAGACTAAAGTTATCAAACATATGACTTGAACTTGGAACTTGAGAAAATTAAAGAGATGATGTTATCATATCTACGCATACATATCTAGGTAGCGCGGGGAAAGAAACTCGGATATTGATATGAGTAATAGAATAGAAGAGGAGAGCTGAAAGGGTATGTTGTGTCCTGAGTAGTAAACTATGTTTATGTTGTGTAAATGGAGAGGTGAGATAGGATTTTCAATAGCATGGACGATACAACGATCAAGTGGTGAGGAGACGACATGTGGATATGAGTACTATACAGTATAATCGCTATGTTGTTACTGCTTGCTTCCCATATAGACTTGATACAGCATATACCCCGATATTCAAAAGAATAATACATTACCAGTACGTCTATGTGTAACATGCAATGTAATTTTAACTATACTTTTATTCAATTTTCCTATTTAATGAATTCTTTTATAACTACCCTGCCTGCAAAAAAGAACCCCTGCAAGTATGATACAAAAGCTATGCTGCATTCGTTGCACACATAAAGAGACAGTAATATTCATTGATCAACGCCAATTCTCATCCCCACCGTAAGAAATAAGGAAACAGAGAAAAAAGAAAAGAGGAAATCTACACCGAGATCCAATCATGACAATGAGCTAAGTGAAAATTTTACTTTTCGACTTTACTCGCTATCAGAACTGCCTGCGGCGGATTTCTTTGATTCCCTCTTAGCCTTCTTCTCCTTCTTCTTGCGCTTGCGCTCAGCCTTCTCCTCGGCTGTCTCTCCATCATGTCGCTTTCTCTTTTTATCGCTCTTTTCATCATCATCCTCGGCAGCGTTTCCATCGATTGGTGCAAGTATTGGAGCAGCAGCAGCGGTAACTACTTCAGGTTTTGGGTGGATAGCGATAGCTCCATCTTCAGGAGGAGCGTTGAAATCCTTGTATTCGTTATTCCACTTGGCTGGGGTGGCTTCATTTGGTCTTCCATATTTATCGAGCTTGCCCTCAGTCTTCATCTTCTTCTTCTCAATTGCTACTGGTCCCATTCCCCATCTGCGTGGGTAGAGATCACGTTCCATGATACAACGCTTGACCTTGGCAACAACACCGTGATCACAAGATGAGAGTTCAACAGTGGACATTTGTGCGATACCGAGAGCAATAGCTTCTCCCTTGGTGGTCATAAGGACGACCTCCTCGTGAACCTCAATATCGGCCTCTGTAAGATTGATTAGCGTAAATTCTCCTTATTTGAAATCTCGAAATATGCGAGTGTATCGTATTGCTCATTCTCAAAAGTGGTTTGTTCCTCATCAACGACCCGAAGGCTATATGAGTGGTGCATGAAACTCGTGTCTAATCATTGCGGATTGGGGGAAGAATTTTTTTGACAAACATACCGTATCTCAACAATCCAGGAATCATCAACTTGGCACCGTAACAGACAGCATTGACTGCGCTATCCTTGACAACAATTCTCTTGTAAGTAGTGAGAAGGGTCTCCAATGGTTGAATAACCTTTCTCAAGTATGCCTCGTCGCGTGCATTGTCTTGCATCCATTGAGCATCCAAAACATCATGGAGGGTGACCATATCCTTGGTCTCATCCATGGCACCACTTCGTACTCTCCTCAACTCTTGCATGTGTGCACCAACACCCAACAACAATCCAAGATGGACACAGAGAGTACGGATATATGTACCGGCTTCGCAGCTAACCCAGAAAACACCCAAATGTCTATCATTATCGAATTCATAAAGTTTGCTCTCGTGGATTGTTCTGATACGAAGTTGACGCTTGACGGCGGAAATGAGAGGAGGACGCTGGAAGAGAGCACCAGTTAAGGTCTCTAAGGCACGCGCAAATTGAGCTTCTCCGCCTGGAAGTTTGTCGTGTAATCTGATAACACAGACGTACTCCTTTCCTGCACCTTGTTGCGATTTTACGAGTCTTGTTGCGCGATCAATACAGACAATCAAGCATCCGGTAACCTTTGGATCGAGGGTACCACTGTGACCAGTCTTCTCAACTCTAAAGTTTGTAACAATTAGCTTTCGCCGCAACATGACTGCGCATCGGTGAATGTATACCTTAACATGCGCTTAACCCAAGCTACAACTTCGTGACTGGAGGGGTTCGAGGGTTTATCGAGGTTAATGACACCAGAGCTGATGTAGGACTTGAGGTCTCTCTTCAGCGGTGTGCAGCCATTGGGAATTGGGGTGAAGTGTCCAGTGCGGACAAGTACTAAACAATGTCAGCAATGTTCCAATTGATCAAATAACTTCACACATACAGTTGTTATAGTTCTTCAACAATAATGGCCAGCTGCTGGTGTCAACGGCTGGAGTTAAAGCTTCCGGCTTGATTGTGTAATCAACCTCTTGGTCTTTCTTTGTCGATACAAGCGCCATCTTGGATAAAGGTAATTGACGAATCTACAATATCCGATGTATTGTGGTCGCTGTCGAGGTGGTTGGATATTTTTCACTTTTCCTCGAAGATTTCAAGCTCTAGAAAATTTACCGACGAGAAATTTTGGTGGAGGAAGCTAGTTCGGACAAGGTAAAGCTCCCGGGATCACGTGAACAGAAATTGACAAATGAAATTTCAAGAGCTCTAGTTTTTTGTTGACCAATTACAACCAATTGTTTTTTGTTCTGGTTTGAGTGTGAGGGTTGTCTACATAGAATCTTTAATACCACCAGATAATATCAAGAAAACAATAGAGGAAAACATATATTACCTAATCAGATGAAAATTGATATTGTATTCTGCCTGATCTCATCCAACCTCTCTTTGTGTGACATTCTGTTAATGCCAAAAAGGTACCAAGGTATCATCAATCTCATCCTATAAAATCCTTATAACGCCTACCACAGATGCAAAGTTTAGCTTCCAAACTCCTTCCATTGAAACACCCTCACAAGAACCGCCTTGCTACTAAAACGCCCCAAAATGCTATTAATACATCTATGACCATGACCCACTTCTACTTTCAGAATACCTATCAACTTCTCGCCTTAGCCACTCTGAATCTTTATCCATCCTTTCTCTAATTCTCTTTGCTCTCTCAAACAGTTCATCATCATCATCAACGAACCCACGCTTTGTTCCGGAATCAACTGCCATAACGGCTCTAGCTCGCTCTTTCAGACGCTGGATATCTTCATCGCCAGTTGGTGCAGGCAGAAGTAATTGTTGAGCAGGTTCCCTAGCGGGGCTGCTTCTTGGTATTGATTTCTCTTTCAGTATCATCGGTCTTCGAAGTCTAATGGGCTTACCACTACCCTCGAAAAATTGTTTTTGGCGTAAAGGGTCTTTCGCTACAGAAGTAGCAAGAGGCGTTCCATTAGGAAGAGTGGTAATGCCTCTGGCTTTCAATCGGAAATAATCCGTTTGTACACCACTAAGCTGTGACCGAGTCTCGTTTTCCGCTTGATAAGTGGGCAAAAGATGAATTCGAGATCCTCCATTCAGGAAAGAAGGATCTGAGAGTAGTGAACGTTGCAAAGTATTATCATACTGACTGCGCGTATGCGTGTTTGAGCTCGCACCCGATGCGATAGAAGATACAGAAGACTTGAATCGTTTGTTGCCATGTTCGGTATGTCCGTTGTACACAATTTCTCGAATCTCGTCCTGTGGGTTGTGTACACCTTCAAGAACCCCAGTTCCTTCCAAGAGACTCCCCAGGCTTGGTCGTCGACCTTTGGAAGGACTGTTTTTCACTCGCTTTTTACCCTTTGAAATGGAAACTCTAAAGTCGTCAACAACGTTTGCCGAAAGTGCAGTCCTGGAGGCCCTCATGCTTTCAGCATGTTCTATCCGAGCTCTTCTAGCTTTGCTCCCCTGTCGGCGTACCCATAGATTATGGGCGTTGACCCGCCACATATTAAAATATTTCACGGCTACTGCGTTACGTCGGAACTCATCGGCTTCCTTTCGTGCCAGTTCCTCCTCCTCTTCGGCAATTCGCTTAGCCTCCTTTCTTGCCTTCTTGGCCTCTTCTTTCATGAAATTTTCCATTGTTTCTTGTACTAAGGTCTGGACGGTATATGTCATGAATTGCTCAACGATTCCATCCTCGCCGAGGGCAATCCATTTTGCAAAATTGTCTAGTGAGGAGACTTCAGGTGCGGGTATCTGAATAACAGGCTGCGAAGTTTCTTTCACGACAGGTTTAAACAAATTGCTGAGATCTGGCTGTGGTGCTGGAACAGATGGAGTGGCCTTCGCGGTTTCAGATGCAGAAGACTGCGCTACCGGTTCGGATAACATGGATTGAGGCACAGGTTTAAAACTGGAACTCCAATCATTGACTTTGGGCTCAGTGATCTGCGGGGCTGGAGCTGGAGCTGGAGGAGTAGGAGTCTTGATTGCTGATGATTGAGAAAGTTTCGGACTTTCTGTGGGAATTGTTCGTGGTAGGCTTGAAGAGGCTGGATTGTCTGAAGGCCAACTGAATTTTGGTGGATCTGTAGATGTTTGTGGTAGTTTCGGAGATGCTCCATTGTCTGATGGCCAAGTGAACTTTGCTGGCTCTGCAGTCTTAGGCTGGGGCGGCGGCGTACTTGTTGGTGTGGCTCCAAAGGGAGTAAGTGAAGCGAATGGAGTAGATGCAGCGACCGGAGCAGGTGGGGCGAATAGACTAGAGGGAGCGTTTGCATCCTTTGGCTTCTCTGACGAGAGTTTAGTGGCGGGCTGGGCAGTATTTGTCTGACTTGCAGATGGAAAGCCGAATAATGGCGTGGCTGGAGACGTCGCAAAAGCCTGCTGAGGTGGTGTTTGTGCCACTGGAAAGCCGAGGGACTTTGGCGGTTGAGGAAATGTACTTGCTGGTGAGAATGAGTTCGCGCCCCCCACGTTGAAAGGTCCTCCTATGTTGTCCTTCACAAACAATCCATCGTCGGAACTTGATTCTTCACCCTGAGTTATCGTTGCCGAGACCCTTTCGTACACAGTCGTATCGATCACCTCCGTGAGAGTGTGACCGGTGCGTTTTCGCTCGACAACTTCCACAGAATGGGGCTGCTTGATCGGAGGAAATGGATCAACGACTTGATTATCCAAGGCTAATGATAAGCAGGGATCGTCATCCAGGTCGTCGAATCGGAGGCTATAAGCTTCGCCAAAGTCGACTATCTCCCATGGATCGTCGAAGTGCAAGTATTGATTCAGTTTGGCAATATTCCAGTCCTTTGGCTGATCACGCTGTCGCTGATAGGCCGATAATATCGTCTTCAGTGCGTTCTTCCTAACTTCGTTGAAGTGCATCTCAGCGAAGCAAGCCATTGTATATGACACATTTTCCCCCTTCAGAATCGTGAAGAAGCGAGAGAAGGCATTTTCAGCGACGTTCAATACCGAAAATGGTTGTAGCGGGCCACGTGGACTCCAGATATTTTGTAGACACTCAACTAAGCCAACGGCAATCTTAATTTGCTCCGACTCTCCCCAAAATTTCCACCCCCAATTTTGTACCGTCTCCAGGATCCCGGGATTGCTGCTATTAAGCAGTACATAGTATGCCCTAAATTCGGCTTCATTCTCGCAAGGTATATTTTGCAAATTGCAATCCTCATAAGCATGTATCAGCGAAAGGAGAGACTTGCTAAGTTGTTCAACCTCCTGTTGCTCCACAAAGTTCTCCGGTGCAACGTCAGGTTTCGACATCTGATGTAACGCAGTAACATGGAACCGGGTGATCTTTTCAAGGCAGTAAACTTGATCAGCCAATTCTGGTGGGCTCATTGAGGATTGAAATACGAAATCCCGACGTATTGCACGTGTTCGATCCCATAAGAACTCATGTTGAGCTGCCAGGTTATCGTCCTCCCCTAAAACTATGTCGATAAGATAATCGAGTGTTCGTCTGAGTGCAGCAGGTGAACGGACATCTTGAGGAAGTGGTGCATCTTCTCCTGCGGCAGATCTAGCCAACTTTTTGATCATCATTTGAGGCGAAGGACGCATGGATCCGTCAGGGGCTTGCTCCTTTTCGGCACGCTGAACATCATCTTCGATAATTCTTCGTATGATTTCTTCTTCTGGGCACATCTGGTCGCATGTTCCTTTAAAATCTATAGCTTCACTAAGTTTCTTTGGTTTGAGAGGATCGTCGATGAAACCGCCTTTGATAAGGGATGCGCGGACGCGTGCTCGATACTTCTTAAGCTCATCTAAATAGCTCTTTACAGCCGCCTTCTCGCGAGGATCTCCTGGATTTTTCGCATTACATCGTGGAGAAGTGATTTTGTCTTTTTGTAAAAGGGCGTTAATCTTGGTGGCTAGCTCACTACTTGAGGCAAACGAGGCCATATCCGACTGCGTGGATGAGGTGTTTTCGAAGCTTGACTTCGACTGGTTGGATGCTTTGTTCTTTTTATCTGTAAAGCCATTATTCACTTGGACTGGCTTTTTCAAGGCATTTTGCGGGGCAGGTTTCTCGGGCTTCTTCTCGAATGAGACTTGTTTTGAGGACGCGCCTCTCGTTCCTTTCAGAATACTCGGGTTTTGAGAATTGACCAGGGAAGACAGAGGAGTTGTAGAGCCACTCGATGGGGTGCCAAAGTTTGATGAAGGGGATGCAGTGCCAAAAGCATTTGAAGAAGTAAATGGGTTTACAGCTGTGGGCTGAACTGCACTTGCTGATCCGAAGACATTGGTGTTGGGAGAATTGGAGCTGGATGAAGGACCAAATGGCGAGGACGAACTGCTTTTGGGTCCAGTAGGTGCCCCGAAGACATTTGTTGATGTATTTGTATTTGTATTTGTATTTGTATTTGTATTTGTAGTAAATGAGAATGGGTTGGAGAGCGTGGCGGTCCCCGATCCAAAAGAATTGTTCATTTCTGAAGGTGTTGCGTTGGCGGGAGGGCCAGTTTGTTCCTCAATTGGTGGAGTCGCGAATCGGACCTGTTTATTGCTATGTAGCCCTCCGCGCGATGAACCTCTTCCTCTGGTATTGGTCGCAGTCCCGTTTTGGCCCCTCTGTTCGCGCTTCGCAGCATTCTCGAGTCGCGCTTTTTCGAATGGATCTGTCGTTGTTGTCGCACTAGGAGGTGGTGTAGCTAATGATCAAATTTGTGTGAGTTTCTTTCATGATAATAATAATGTGAATGCTTGAGTTGATGAATCTTTGATTTCTAGCATGGAACTTCCCGTGATATAAATTGATATTGTCGGTCAATGCTTGAGATCTTGATGAATGTCATGAAAGTGGGATGGGGCTTACCAGAGGAGTTGTTGGAAGCTCCTCGACCCGTCTGTCCGCGACCTCTTGATCCTCGTGAACTTTTGGAATTTCCTCGTGCGCCTCTGGCGTTACTGCTACTGAGCAGCATGGTTCGTGATATGGATCATGGAGAGACGGGGGAGGACGCGGAGAGGAGTGTTTAGATTATTGTTTTTATTTACTTCCAGTAAATTTAATGTCAATTTTCGAATTTCTTTTTCACCTGTCAATTGACCCGTATTGAATTGTAACTATCGCAAGCTCAAAGATCTATAATTCGAGAACAAGGTTATCTACACGCTAAACTTCATACGGCAGTGTCAGGAATTCTGCCATTTGAGAGCCACCGCTAGCGGTGATTTTTTTCCTTTTGCAGTACGAAATTGTGTTTCAATACCTGGGTAACTAGTAATATAAAGTGTGAGTGATGCATTTTTAGGGTTTGGAAATGGATTCGAACAATATTCCAATGTCATTAATGTGACTAAATTTTGGAAGTCAATGTGAGTAACTATCAAAGGTACGTGTATGTTTTTGGAAAGATGTAGATGTATATTTCTATTCTACGATAGCCCAAGATAAGTCCTAGACGAAGGCCCCAATATACGCCATGATACCGCTTTTATTCTTAAATGTCATAACCTTGGGGATTTCCTAACTTTTCATAGCCTTTACCTGAACTCCTTGCACCATGTGAACCAGATACCAGCCCACAACTCCTTATTTTAGATGTCCTCACAATTACGCCCTTTGCGAACGATTGGCACGACTGGCGCGACTACCGAAGCTGGTGAAGCGTGCTGGACCAAGACCCATTCTGACCTCATCCAATTGCTCCATACCAGTTTGGTATTTCATCTTCTTGACGTTCTTCTTACCACTCATGGAATGACTGCCCAGGAAATCATCCAGAATGCCATCGAAGTCTTGACGAACATCGCCATCTACAGTGGAAACGGAAGACGAAGCCATCGAGACGGACGCCATATCATCGAAATCCTCGTTATATTGTTCCTCGATCTTCTCAAATCGTTGATCAAGTGTTGTAAGACCTTCGGTTCTGAATAGTGAAGACGATGTCATAGAGTATGCGGAAGGATTAGTCAAAGCACCCTTTCTCTTCTTGCGTCTTCCGCCATTTGTGGTGGTAGTAAATATAGATGATTGCAAATCTGCTTGTGAAGGCGTAACTTGAGCCTTACTAGACTTTTGATCCTTCTTGAATTTACTGAAGTTTGCCATCCAATCCCCATCGCCATGATCCTCTCGCTCATCATCATCGATATCTTGGGCTGTAGCAGGTGCGTCCTTGTATTCTTGCGTAGGCTTTGCAGTGGCATCCGATTCCCATCCATCTTCATCATCCCAAGTTTCATCGAATTCATATTCATCCAATTCCTCACCATCCTCTGCCAATTTTCCGAAAATTTCATCATCGTCGTCTACATAAGCCTCGTCTTCTAAAGCCTCCAAAACTTCCCTCAATCTCGGATCCATATCGGGTTGGAAACCAGCTAAAGCATCAGGGACATCTTGTTGCGCTTGGTAAGTAACCTTGCGAAGGTTCTTGGATGGTAAGATCTCATCATCAAGAACGGCTCCAGCCTTGTCTTCCAAATTTGCGTTCTTGAGCGCCTCTTCCAAAGATTGTTTTCCCTTGCCCTTGTTCTTATTCTTTGGCCCAGTAGCTTCGACAAAAGTTGATTCACCACCTCCACGGCCCAAATCGCGCATATGTTGCATGTAATCATATTCGGTATCGTCGTAATATACACCATAGTTTGCGGCTTCACCTTCGTTATCTCTGACATGCGCAACACCTGAAC
The DNA here is from genome assembly GCA_004786275.1 of Botryotinia convoluta. Classification (NCBI taxonomy): domain Eukaryota; kingdom Fungi; phylum Ascomycota; class Leotiomycetes; order Helotiales; family Sclerotiniaceae; genus Botryotinia; species Botryotinia convoluta. Next base: position 197,702 of record PQXN01000012.1, on the reverse strand, counting down.
CAAGCTCAGCGGTTAAATCATCGAGTTTCTTGACTTTATTCGGATTGGGTGCACTGGTGGGGTTTAGGACCATGGACGAAGCAGATTCATCGTGAATTAACGGATCGTTTTGAGGACGATGAACAAGTTGGAAATGTGTCGCATTCTTCTTATCGATCCATTTTCCTCGAGCCATGTTGCCGATATTGTTGAGTAATTGTAATGTTGAGAAATGGGTTTGTTATCTTTCTGCTCGGACGAGGAATTCGGGGTTTACAATTGCAGATATCAGAATTATAATCTACATGTGTGGAAAGATTTAATTTTCTTAGTGCGAGGGGCTGTTTTTTTAGGCGGGTCAATCTTCTTTTATCACAGTACTAAGCCGAGAAATTTGCCCCTCATTTTTGCTCGATAATCAGAGATAATCAAAACTCCACCGTAAAATTATAAAATTCAATAATTCATTCTCAACCCCGCGAATTATTGAAACTTTCTTGTAGCGTTTTTATTTATATTATTATTTATCGAAAATAAAGCGAAGAAGGGATATAAGTAAACACGATGGTTCTCGCGAAATCCAAAAATGCCGTTGGACTGGGAAACAGTTTGATGAATGATAGATTCGGGAAGGGCAAAGGAGCAGATCGCAAAAAGACCACGGCGACTGGAATCCAGAGAACACACAAAGACACTGGAGAAACCGTATGTATAAATTCGATTAATCTATTTCCCCATACTGACAGAATATAGTATGTCACAAACGAAAAGCAAGAGGCCAGCTGGGTTAAGATGCGATCGGTTACGGAGCAGGCAGCACTCGATGAATTCTTGTCCACTGCAGAGTTAGCCGGCACAGATTTCACAGCGGAGAAGATGAACAATGTTAAAATTATTCACACTGATCAAAAGAACCCATACCTGTTATCGGCTGCGGAAGAACGAGCTGCAGTTGGCAAGCAGAAGGTACATAAGGAAAGACTTACAGTTCCAAGAAGACCGAAATGGGATTCAACCACAACCCCACAAGAACTTGATAGAATGGAGAGAGATGGCCTTCTGGAATGGAGAAGAGGACTAGCTGAACTTCAGGAAAATAACGATTTATTGATGACACCATTTGAGCGCAATTTGGAAGTTTGGAGGCAGTTGTGGAGAGTTATTGAGAGATCTGATCTTATTGTACAAATCGTCGACGCCAGGAACCCGCTTTTATTTCGATCTGAAGATTTGGAAAGATATGTTAAAGATGTCGATAGCCGCAAAGAGAATCTCCTATTGGTAAACAAGGCTGATATGTTGACTTTGGAGCAAAGACAACATTGGGCTGATTACTTTGAGGCCGCCGGTATCAAATACAAGTTCTTCTCAGCAGCTTTGGCAAAAGAATTAAATGAAGCAATGTTAGAGGAGACTGAAGAAGAAACGGAGGCCTCTGCATCTGCATCAAAGCTAGCAGAGAAGGCGAGAGCACTTGGGCTTGACGACGATGATGAAGACGATGATGATGATAGTGAAGCGGACAGCGATGAGCAAGATGAAGAGGCAGCTGTTGAGGAAGATGATGAGGAAAGCGATGAGGAAATCACTGAAACCGAAAGTACCAGAATCTTGACTGTAGATGAGTTGGAGGCTCTTTTCTTGGTTCATGCACCTGACGTTCAAGGTAAAGGTTATCACATTCATGCAATTAATTGTAAAGCTAACAAATATAGACTCTGAGTCAGGAACTACTAGAAAGACTCAAATTGGTCTCGTCGGATACCCTAACGTTGGTAAATCTTCCACCATCAACGCCTTAATTGGTGCCAAAAAGGTGTCTGTATCATCGACACCAGGAAAAACGAAGCATTTCCAAACTATCCATCTTAGTGACAAAGTCCTACTTTGCGATTGTCCTGGTTTGGTTTTCCCAAATTTTGCTACCACCAAAGCAGAACTTGTGTGCAACGGTATTCTACCTATTGATCAACTTAGAGAATTCGTGGGTCCGGCTGGTTTAGTAGCACACCGCATCCCCCAAGGATTCTTAGAAGCATTGTATGGAATGAAAATCGTGACCCGACCTTTGGAGGAAGGAGGAACCGGTATACCAACAGCTGAAGAGATGTTAACAGCATATGCTAAAGCAAGAGGTTTCAGAAGAACAGGACAAGGTCAGCCGGATGAGTCGAGAGCTGCTAGACATATTCTTAAGGATTACGTTAATGGAAAGCTGCTATTTTGTCAGCCTCCTCCATTGGACATTGATCCTTTTGAATTTAATAGAGAGCTGTATGACGAAGGTCATCTACCAGAGAAGAGACGACAGGCTTTAGCATCTATGGCATCATCCGCCGATGATCAAGCTTCTGTTGCAGATTCCGATGTTATCGAAATGCCTCAAGGACCAAAGTCAAAGAACCTCGACAGTACTTTCTTTGCTCAAGGGCAAGGTAATTCAGCACATTTACGAATGCCTTTCAGTCACAAATACTCTGAGCAAGGAACTGCTAGCGGGAAATTACTCTCAGGGAGGAAACAGGCAACATTAATAGCTTTGGAGAAGGATGTGGACCCAAATGATATCAAGAAATTGACCAGCAAAAAGCATTTCAAGGGTAACAAACCAGGTGGAAAGGGCAAGAGAAGAGCGAACTATTTTGCTGATTAAAGGTCTGATATCGGTCAGATTTGGGCCATAGAAAGAAAGGATACCTCAATAACGGTGGCGGTTTGCATTTCTGAATGGAGTCAAGGTAGTGATTAAATAGAAATTGAATATCACCTCGGCCAACGAGTTGAAACCTTACCATATGGACCGATTTCTCGTACCATTCGTTTCAGATCATCATGCACAGTGCATCCTATAGGATTCGATGAATAACGTCCCTGGCCCCCACACCGTGAATTGCCTCGGTATAGGACAATTGGCCGAGCCGAACTTGTGTGGAGAAGTTTGGGGTAACAGGAGCTAAGAATACAATAAGACAACGAAGAGGAGCTCAATGCTTATATTAATCTTCCATTCAATTAAATATTTGTGAATAAGAAGTTTTGTTCAATACACAATCGTTGCTATATTTAAAATTACCTTGAGTTTTGACACGACTTCGTACACATTTCTCCAGATCCCCTTAGAATCTCACCCATCATGTCCGACAAGATCCCTATTCTCGTAGGAGCTATTCATCTGATCACGCCTCCTCAAATACTAATCATTATTTTCTTCTAGGCCGCTAATCGTGTGAGCGATCATGCAAAGAAAACACTTGATCTTGTCACAAAATTTGTCGAAGAGAGATGTATACCGTATGTTTGCCACGATACCATTTGATTTCATGTTCTTCACCGCACAAGACCACTACTAACAATTTACAGCGCCGACCCTATATTCCACGCTCAACTTGGCGAAGGTACTCAAAGATGGGATGCCTATCCTTCAGTCATCGAAGACCTCAAGAAAGAGGCACAAAGTCTCGGATTATGGAACTTGTTCCTCGCAAAATCGCATTATAAAGAAGGGGCTGGTTTCTCGAATCTCGAATATGGATTGATGGCAGAACAATTGGGGAAATCGCATTTGGCATCTGAAGCTACGAATTGTGCGGCGCCAGATACCGGAAATATGGAGGTGTTGGCGAAATATGGAAATGAGGAACAGAAGAGACAGTGGTTAGCTCCATTGTTGAGCGGTAAGATTCGTTCGGCTTTCTTGATGACGGAACCGGATATCGCAAGTTCGGATGCTACGAATATTCAAATGGATATGCGAAGGGATGGAGATCATTGGATTTTGAACGGCTCGGTGAGTTGGAGTATATTTGATTTTGTTCAGGGGCAAATCAGCTAATCAGTTATATAGAAATGGTGGTCGAGTGGCGCTGGTGATCCACGATGCAAAGTTTATATTGTTATGGCTAAGAGTGATCCTAACAATCCGGATCAATACAAGCAACAGTCTGTTATTTTGGTTCCAGCCGATGCCCCTGGTATCACTATCAACAGAATGTTGTCAGTCTACGGTTTTGATGATGCGCCCCACGGACATGGTCATTTGACTTTCAAGAATGTTAGAGTGCCAGCGAGAAATATGGTACTCGGCCCCGGACGTGGATTCGAGATTATTCAAGGTCGTCTTGGTCCCGGACGTATTCATCATTGTATGAGATCTATTGGTGCTGTAAGTTCTAATGATATCTACATCTACCAAAATATTCCAAAACTAATTATTTTGTAGGCTGAGAAAGCTCTTGATTGGATGCTCATGCGTATCAATGATCCTAAAAAGACACCTTTCAAGAAACAATTGAAAGAACATGGTGTGATCCTCGAATGGGTGGCAAGATCAAGAATTGAAATCGACGCGGCCCGTTTGGTTGTACTTAATGCTGCTATTAAGATCGATGAAGGAGGTGCAAAGAGTGCACTAAAGGAGATTGGTGAGGCAAAGGTACTCGTACCAACTATGGCATTAACTGTCATTGATCGTGCCGTACAATCATTTGGAGGAGCTGGTGTATGTCAAGATACCCCTCTCGCATCCATGTGGGCAAACATTAGAACATTGAGGTTGGCCGATGGACCAGATGAGGTACATCTACAACAGTTGGGTAGAAATGAAAACAAAAGAGGAGCTGAGGTGACTCAGAAGATTCACAGACAAATGGAAGCTACGGAAGCTCTGTTTGCTAAGTACAGAGTCAAGCATGTAGAGCCAGGACCAACTGTTCGGGAGAAATCTAAGTTGTAGGTTAGATAGGATTAGGGATTTAGTTTGTTTATGCGTACAGGAAAATTACATTGAGGTATAATATAATTCTTAAGGTTCATAAATTCATGTCATAACAAGCATAATAAATGAATCAGATCTATGATATGGACACAACGACTGAATAAATCAAAACAAACAATCCAATCCAACCAAGCGTTCCCATTTTTACGTCAGTAATGATTGAGTTTCAATATATGGTTTGTACGGCTTGGGCTTGGGCTTGGGCTTGGACTTGGTAACTTGGAGGGGAAAGTGGAGCAACGGAAGAAATATGCTCATCGTTACCCAGACAACAAGCGTAAATAATTCCCGAGGAAGATCATAAATTTTCAATTTCGCTACAACTGAAGAACAAATACATAAAAACACATAAAGTCCTCACTTCTACAATATCTGATTTCATTCACAATCACAAGAGCCTTTAAGAAGACTTATAATCAAATACTTCTTTACTACAATTAAACAACAATCAATACATTCACAAGAACACATACAATGTCTTCACCAAACGTTCTCTCAAACAAAGACGTCAATATCTCAGCTATGAATCAAGTCAACAGTGTATTTGATGAGAAGAAGACACCAATTGGTGCTGACCCTCATTCTATGGAATATCATCGTCAAGTTTTGCAGAATAAGATGCAACAGAATGGGTATGTTCTTCCCTTTTTTTGGTTCACTTCTGCCTACATTGTTCAGCAATTTGAGCTTCACCATCCCTTCACTTGATATTCATCCACAGACAACATTAAGACAAAAGAGCATTCACTAATTCATCTAAAACTATAGGGGTCAAGAGGAGAAATATATCTCCCCATCGGATACTATCCAATCGCCAACTACGGCCAAATTGTCGGCTTATCGCAACAAGCAAGTTGGAAAGTGAGTACCCATCTCCCGTTATTACCTTCATCACAAACCATGGAGGCATTCGCACAGCCTCAGGCAATCCTATCATCTCTAAATTGCACACAAAATATCCCAAGAAACAAGTACTAACAGCACTCCTCCAGGAATACCAAACCTCGCTCTCTTTTCGCAAAAACCTCTGCCAAAAAACTTGCCGCAAATGGTCCACTTTTCGGCAAAGACATCTCAAGCCCAAAACAAACCACAAACGATAATGCCGGCGACGCTATGCAAGAATAGATTTCTCATTCTCTAGCCATGAGATCGGATTAATTTTTGTATTTTGCACGGTAGCGGTTCCAATAGAGAGGCGTATAAGTATCACGCGCTTTCAGTTTGTTTTTGGTTTTTGACTTTGGTTCTGGTTTTAGCTATTTTCGGTCGGCGAGTCACTGGACAATGATACGCATATTATCAAGTGAAGGATATTGTGATAAATTGGTTTATTATTAGGAAGGGGCTTGGATGGAGAAATAAGGAAGGGAAAGGAGAAATTTTATGATTGTGTATTTCTACTTCGTCTCCACATCTGCGGATGTTTTGGAGGGTAGGGTGGTTTTGGGCACCGCGTGATGGACCTGGATATCACATTTATGCGAGGGACGCATGAGCATGGTACGCTTCCTGGCTGATTTGGGGATGTCATGACTCAACTGTCTTCGTACGTCTGGGTATTGATCATGAGGCGTTTTGGGATACTATTTCCTTTCTTCCTCTTCTTTCAATGGTTGTATTATTTCTTCGGTGGGACGGATATCAAAAGGAAAGGCTTTTGATGATCTAGTTACGGTTAGATGGGTTAATATTATGAGAATTCTCTCTTTCTCTATTTTACATTCGACCATGTTCTATGCAATTGTGCTACCGCGATGGTTTTGTATGATATGTATGTCTATGACATGCTTAATTTCTGCTTCGCGTGGACGGGCTAGCTCACCGTACTAGATACCTGCAGTAAAAGAGTGCGAATTCAATGTCATCGTATGACAGGTACTTCTCTTTGATTAGTCTTCTATGATCACGCTTGAGACCTTTTTGTACGAAATCTTTGGTAGGGCGTAGTGAGAGGTACGATGTATTGTGCTTGAAGTTGGCTGGCTCACTGGGAAGGATGAATTTGAGGCTAGGGTTTGAGGAATGGGAATGGGAATGGGAATGGGAGTGATATTAGGTTGGGTTAGACTTACTCTGGAGTACGCTGTGTGCTATGTGCTATGTGCTATGTGCTGTGTTTATGCTTTGTGGGAAATCGGAAATAGGAAAACTCTTCATGTAGTCATCTCAGATGAGATACTCTGGTCTCTAGCCTTGGAATGTCAAGTGCTTATGCACTCGTCGGACTCAACGGATATAGCCCATAGTACTTGCACAACGTATTACACAATGTCAACATCAAGAACACCATGTATCAATAACCATATCCATAAATCTTTCATTAAAAATCATTATACTAAATTTCCTTTGGAATTCCCGCAGTGAACAGAACAAACTCCCGAAACAAAGTAATACTCCAAGACGCATGTCCAACCCCCCGTTAAAAAATTTCTCAGACAAAATAGTCCATCCTCATTGTCATTATAAAACATTAGGTTAGGGCAGCTAATAAAGATTGATACCCTTCAAAAGGGTGCTTGCGGGTAAAAAGGTGCACCGGCATAATCGAAACCTGTTTCGAGGCCATTTTGAGGGTAGGGTTCTGTGGAATGTCAGTACAAGTTGCTTCTGGACGAAAGGCATGATTGATTTAACGAGAAACATAAAGCGAGGGATGGAGGCATCAATCGATGAGCAACAGACAAGAAACGAGAGTGATATCAATGACTTACCCCAGAAAATTGAATCGAATAAATCCATCGGTGACATATTCAACGTCTGTTCTACAGACTGCATATCACCACTCATATTATTCATCGGCATTTGTTGCGCGTAGTCCATACTGTGTGTCTGTTAGTCAGCAATTTTGGATAAAGCCATCGAAAAATAGCAAACATACGGTGGTACTATCCCATTTTGCATAGAAGCCATAGCAAGCGCAGCATTTTGTTGTTCGTATTCACTTGTAGATTTAAAGTCTGGGCCCTGAATTATCTGAGCTTCCGGGACCATAACCGATTGTTGTTGAATTTTTTGTTGTTCAACCACCCATCCATGATCATATATATTTTTCAGAGCTGCCAAAGCTCTTGATAGAGGTCCGCTGAGTTCAATATCCTTATCTGATTTGGGAATGGTGGATGGTTGTTCTTTTGCTGCAGTAACCGACAGAGCACTTATTAGATCTCCTTGTAGCTGTCGTACTTCCGGATCTGTTTTTGTTTCACCCAAGATCCCCAGAAGAACTGCGGATGAGAGGCCGTGGTAGGTGAATGCCCATGAACGCGTGGGTATAACGCTCAATGAGTGCATTTTCAAGTACATTCTAACAGTTTCCGTGAGATTTTGCTTACACTTTTCTGCAATGATTGCCTTCTGGTCGGAAGACATTCCATTTTCACCACGTCGAAGAGCGGGTCGGCATAACACTGAGACGACAAAAGATGTGTGAAGACGAAGTGCAAAGTATTGTAATCTATCTTGAACTGTCCTGCATTTATCTTTGATGCGGAGTGCTGGGAGAACTCTTTGACGAATGTTCTCAACGTCGACTGAATTAGCAATGATTTGATTATAATCAGGCTCAGATACCGAATCATTCTTGACGAAATCCAATACTCTCTGACATAGATGATACATAGCTTCTGTGTAGGTGAACCCCTCCGTCAAAGCGATGGGGCTTAGAGGGACTTTGCATCTCGTGATCACAGCGATTGGAGATCGGTCAAATGACAGTGAGAGTAAACTATCTTGCCAGACGATTGTCCACCTAAAACCCGTTAGATTAATAGAGAAACATGACAGTGAGTGGTTGAACATACCATAGTTTACGACGAGGTAAGTCATTATCCTCAGAAGATGTGAATCTACCGCTCTCGTTGGGACCTCTATGAAGGCCTAGAGCTTGAGCAAGTCTACAAGTAAGACCGATTAATGCCCACGAAGCCTCAGCTTTCATATCATTGGCTAGAACAAATCCAAGAATCAAAAGTGCTTGCAATGAATCCAATGATGGGCGAATCAAGAAATTAGATAGCCTCAGGCAATGAAATGATGTTTGAACTGTATTTGAGATTAGTCTTCTGTATATTCAAAGATAAAAGTATTCGGCTTACCGAAAGATTGTGAGGCTGCTACACGTCTGTGATATGTAGTTTCAGCGTAATTTGATGATACAGCAAGGACTGCGAATAGCATCCCAAGCCAGGCTGACGATACTCCCTTCTGATTTGGATTCCTACTCTTTGCAGAACTAGCCCGATCTTCCAGGTATATGCACAACTTCGTCTCAAAGTCATCAATATCGATCAGCAGGCCCCAAAATGGCTGAACTATCTGTTTGTATATCTGGAATGATCTGTGGGTAGGTTAGCTGAGATTACAACTTGCTTACATCTTCCGGGATGCTGACTTTAAGACATCCTTATCCGACGGCAATGCCATAGCAATGTCATGTCTTATTTTATCCATGTGTTCTTTCGACATAAACGGGTATGGAGCCGTTGATATTTGTAAACCTAGTATAGGCATAATGTCTTTCCGAATGACATCGTGTTCACCTTCGCCCGGTGATGATCCAATCTGAGCCTCTTCACTCAAAAAAGCTGCTATTGAATTCTGCCCAAGATATCGTGATTCGTTTGGATCATCTTCTTCTGTGGTGATATTAACTTCAAATTTCAATCGGTCTCACAATTATTGGTAATGAGAACACTTGGCCCCGACTAAGGGGGTATAGATGGCATAGCTTCAAATAATACATTTGTCGGTATTTGAACTTCTTGGTAGAGCTGATATGAATTTGAATTTACCTGTTGTTCTTGGCCAGCCGTCTTCTTTTCTACCAGAGTAATCACTGGCACTATCTGGGGTACGGGCTCTTTTAACTCCAGCTACTGAAGCCGTCGGTATCGTCTTCCCGAGATCCCGATTCTTAGGATTGTACGAACATAAGAGAGCGTGATCCCTCTTCACACAATTCTCACATGGGTGTTTATTATCACATTTGACCTTGCGTTGCCTGCAAGGCCAGCAAGCGGTCCCTAAGACTTGTTTAGCAAGTTGCCTATGAAGGATTCTTGACTTGCCACTATCCAGCCAAGAATGGGAAAATGATCCATCATACCATAGCGAACTTTACGATGTGAGTGTATGATCCTATTGGCCTCATCAGGAGTGATGGAGGCTTCGATTGGTTCTGATGGTCCTTCACTCATGGTCGTCGTGAAACAATTCCATTCAATTCATGAAAGTAAGGTTGGGAATGCCGAGGGAATTCCGGAAAGTGCTTATCTTACTCACTCGACTCCACAGCTAGGTGATATTTGGTTTAGCTTAGCACGTGGTAGATCGCGTGATATCGACTTGGCAATGTAACACAATGAAGGGGAAAATAAGAAGATGTTGATCTCCTCGGAAAAAAATCAAGTAAATGGGGATAAAACGACCAGAAGGATTCAGAGGCTTGATAAATCATACGAATATGAATGATTATACAATCAGAATTATGAAAATTCTCCCTAGATCGCTCGATATACCTATCATCTGCAATCTTTCAAGCATAGCCGCATAACCGGGATCCTTACATAGATTAAACTCCGAACGACGGATTCAAGTCGGGATATGATCTTTACGCTTCTCCCGCTCTCTGAATGTTCTCAATGATTGGGTAGCTGAGAGTCGTTGGTCAGCCCTATGATGTTAAGTGACTTAGGTTGCATTTACATCAGGAACAAAAGTGGTTCCTCAAAAACATCTGATGCTATACTCGTATAGAAATTTCCAATAAGGTGGTCTTCAACATCATGTTTTCGTTTGTGATTCCAATTTCGATACATATCTTTCGGTCTATTTCACTCTATTGATATGAAATTCCAGCTCACAACTATAATTTCAGTCTTCTCAATCTCAAAAAGCTTGAGGTTATCTGTCAATTGCCTACACACTACAGTATCCCTCATTACAGGCTGATGCTATACTTACGCACCGTAACACTTCAATTCCTAAATGGTGAAAATGTCGGTGGGTATATGCGTCGATTTGGTCTAGCTCGTCACCCATATATAGATTAGTTTGAGGCTACTGTCAAGTCCGAAATTCTACAAGAACTCGAATCTACCTAGGTAGCGGTGCCTCGAAGAGTCTCGCCCGCCATGCATTTCTACATTCTCTTGCATTAAATCCTCTTTGAGACTGTTGCAAACTTCTGAAAAGGTACTAGTGGTTCGAAGACACATACTTCTACCGGTTTTTTCAAGAATGCAAAACCATGCATCATTGCTAGAATGATCGACTTCTAGTCAAATATTAATGCATTCCCCCTGCACCCGTTCTGGAACCTGCACTAAAACTTCAAACTTAGGTCAAATTACACATACAGTCTGCAGAGGCTTTCAATGCTTTTGTATAGAACTATTATATGGTGTTTGTAAAGGATATTTCCTCTTCTCGGAGCATTCGCAGTCATCCAGAACTCTCTGAAATGTGAAAAATGATGATTCAAAGGGTCACTTTGGAGATTCAGCTGAAACTCATTCCCGTATTTCAATGTATACGAAGTGAAGTTAGATTTTAGCTGACGACTAACGTTTCTTTTGCCGAATGATCCCAATCAAACCATACTTGCGTTGATTTAATGTGCACTTTTTCGTTCGTAGTGGATGAATGTGATGCTTCTCAAAGTCAAAGAGTCAACTCCTTTCTTCCTGAAAGCTCTGGGCTATTTTTGGCCTCTAGTCAACAACTCAAGTATTTAAATCGAAACCATTCAGATATGCGACAGTATGCTTTTACATACGTCATTCTGTGACGACGAAGCCTTGATTGGTGAGAATAGTAGCTTGGGTCTGGGCCAACTTCGGTCCGGAGGGGGGAAGTCTCAGCCAGCCAGCTAAGGCTGATATACAAGATATTCAATATCAGTGGTATTTTACTTGTTAATCACATTACTACCCGTGTATTGTATTGGAGTGTATCTAGAAGTAATGTACAAGATATCAGGTCTCAACAATCACAATTGGATCTCAAGTAGGATATCGCAATTATGAATCCAATATACACAATGTTGACTCCATTCAAAAAGTTCTCATGACACTGTCTATCTTGTTCAATCAAAGATTCACACGTTGAATATAGTCCCCTACTTGTGTTCTTCTCTCTCAGATTCCTATATAAAGCCTCCTTCCTGGATTCCTCTTCTTCTTCATTCAACAGATACCAGACATCAAAAGAGCTCCATTTCAACATTCCCAGACACAGACTAACAAATAAACAAGACACCAACTATCAGTTGCCATGTCTTCCAGAGACATTTACGACAAGGCAACAGTCTATAATCCTGTAGACACTCGCACCAAACCCCCTCAAAATAGCAATACTTCCAACAAGCTTTCATCCTCTCACTCCAAAGTTCCTTCCTCCAATCGACCATCCTCTTCCACCGCCCCAAAAGCATACACTACACTCGAAAGAGACAATAAATCGACAAACAAAGGTTTGTCTCAACAGCACACTTTACTCCAAAGAGATGGACAGGCTTCTTCTTCCCGTGGACATACTTCAGGTTCTCATGATCGTACTCAGCTCAACAGAGACCAACAATCATCATCAAGCTCAAGACAGCCAAGCATGATGCGCGCAGCAACAACTGCTCCTCCAGATGCGAAGAGCAAGTTTAAGTCGCAGCATGATATTAATATGGCCTCTCAGCAAGTCAGATATCAAGAGATGACTTACGAAGAGAAGAAGAAACAGGACGAGTGGGTCCGTAACTTCATTGTCTATGCTGGACCATGCCCAGCTGGGTTCAGCTGGGAGCGAGTCAAGTATGGATATGTCTGTAATGGCGGTAATCATTTGTGCACCGATGGCCTTCTGGCTGAGGGTAAAGGCGGCTTTTACATGGGAACTCTCGATGCTGGATGGTGGGGCCCAATCTATGACTCAAGCAATCGTTTACGACTAGAGTATGCAGAGACTATAGTCCAAGAGTACGCTAAGAAACACGGATTAGACCCAACAGTTGCTCCCGTAATCCCACCACCTAATATACCAGCAAGTCATGAAGTTCACCCAGGAATTGCAAAAGCACTGGCAGGTCAGGGACACATGCCACAAATTTGCTCAGTTGAAGGTGTCCTTGAGAAATTCAGGCTAGTAGGTGAATTTGAGAGAATTATGGGAATTGGAAACAACTCTAGGTCCTCTTATCATATTTCTGGAGCATCAAGTCACCATGCGTCAAATGGCCATCACTCATCTAGTGGACATCACTCATCCGGAGTAACACCTCAGCTCAGCACTCTCTACGGACCAGGAGGTCTATCAAATAGACTTGCAATGAGCACGAGCAATGGATCTGTATTCCAAGGAAGTCAACTCCCACTCGGATATCTACCTGCCGCTTATCGCAATGATCCATATGGACAGGGACCATTAGGACGCCACAGACATTAAGCCCGAGAAAATGAAGGATGGACTCTATATACTACGCTATACTACGTTCTAGAGGATACTAGATGATGACGATAATGATAATGATAATGCGTGACTTTGGATAAAGACATAGATATTAGATAGTTCAATGCGAGCCGTTATATTAAGACAATGGAGAATTTAAATATGCGTGTGAAATATGAATACGACTGTGAATATCTCGACGAAAAATATTAGTCATCCACCTTCCGTCTCATTCACGTTTACACTACCCATTCAGTTCCAATTCCAACACTTGAAACGAAATTCCTCTTCTGAATCCCTAAGCCCTGCCCGCGTGACCGAGGCAGTATCCTCACTTTCCGATCATTTTCAAAGTGTCGTCCTCAATGCTGGCAATTTGCATATTTTTCTTTTCCATCATGGCATTTCATTCAAATGCGAGTGTGAATTTGAATTATAAGATGTGATCATGTGGTTACATTCGCGTGCATTAGTTATACACTTGATGATTCAGATTAAACGGGTTCTCTACAACTATGGAAGGCATTGTGGTGATTTTGATGTTTGAGTGAAAAGTGAATGTGAGAATATGATTTAAGTGAGGGTTAAATAGCGAAAAGAAATATCATTGAGGTATGGAACGTTCCGAGAAAACGGATTGATGCGGAAAAGAACCAAGAGCGAAGAAAAGAAGGATAAGATAAGAGCATTTTATTCCGAATCAAAAAGCAATAAATCATTCCCGCCTGATTCGGTGAGCAAGCCAGATCACCGAACTTATTTAGAGAATGTCTTTTGATCTTGAGAAGACAAAGTACTAATATTTGATACGGGAGCTCGAACGCGCTGTACGCAACTCTTAAGGCAGAAGTGGTCGAAGCTTACCCGTGGCTGTTGATCATATACAAATAGCTGCATTAAATCCACAGCTCCAAGTATGCCTCAAAAATGCAATCAGATCGGACGACATAAAGCTTGCGATCCGTGTAATTCACGAAAGCTTCGACGCCTTCGACAAAACGACCTAGGAATATGTGATAGCTGTGCAAAAGCCTAGGCTCAATACGTATAAAGCATTTTCAGGCGAAGCCAATTGTTCAACAGCAAAATGTGACAGGCTGCGCTGCTTCAAAAGTCCCACCAGCTGAAACCCGCGGCGATGAAGTCGATACGAGTAATTATCAGGGCTTTAAACTTGGTAAGAAGAAGAAACGAAGCTTATAACCTGACGCTGGTGTGGAATTTCTGGTTGATGCGAAATATCCGCCAACGACTTTGAAAGCGTTTCTCAGCCTTAACATGATCAAGAAGACCATGAAACTACCAACACGAGAAGATCTCTGGAACTGTAGATGATGAAGGATTTGGAAATTGTGTTGGCTGCAAACAATTCCACTTTGACCTGCCAGAATACAGCATTTCTCCATATCTAGTTGGCCTCACATGGTCTTTCGGAAGATTAGGTTGATTTGACAATTGACGTTGCAATATCTCATCGACAGTACCTAATGAGCACAGCTTTAGTGGCCAAGAAATCGATGCACTTATTCAACTGCGAAGCTGTAATCTAGACCTCACACCCCTTGAGAAAGACTCAAGTTGTCTGCTCACTGTTGACGAAGATGCTTCTGATAATCATACTAGAGTGATTGGGGATGCAGAAGATCATTTTATCCGCCAGTTGTCGAGAACGGGTGTCGATCGGTATGAGCATGGTAGAAAGTAGCCCCTCGATTTATTCACAGCAATGGTAACCTCGGGATACGCTTTTGGGCAAGTCTGCTTCTTACATTAGCTTTTCGATCTACAACACCCGCCTGCTGCCTGACGCAATCTCTGGTGGATACTACACACCTCAACTTGATCACTGACTCAGGAAATCTTGATATCGAAATGTACGGCGAGTCCCGACCATCGATTTGATCAAGTACACCTTCATCAAAGATTTGATCACCCATCAGATTTTTCCTCCTGGTCTCCTGCCATATGCGTGTCATGTATATCTATGATAAGATCTTCAAGCACATGTATGCATGTGTTGCCAGAAGAGGCAAACCGCCTAATCCCAAACAAGCAACTTTAATAAAACTCGCGCTTGGAATTGGTACTTATGTACCTGCCCAATCTGCTGCAATTTCATGGCAACTACTATCACTGGTAGACCTAGTCAGTCTACTGCCGGAGTATGTTACCAAACTTTGGAAGAACAAGAAAATCATTTCTGCTCATGATAGTTATGACAACAACAAGTACTGGATTTCCTAGTGCCATTTCTAAGCCTTTCTTGACGATAGCGGAAACGATTAAGACGAGACCAGGTTCTATGGTTGTGGATATGAGGAATATCAAGGTGATCCTGGACAATTCGGACATTTAATGCTATAATGTAAGCTAGATTTGAGACAACAGGGAGAGAAAGTCGAAGTGCATGCCATCTGCCCTCATATTGAGACTCCGAAATCGTACTGGTTATATGGAATCTTGCGTGCTCCTTCCTATGTGGTTGTTCTTGTCGTCTATCTATTTGGGTCTCAAGTCCTGGACATGGAATTTGATTATGGAGAACTTGGTTGAGAATTCGCCTTTTCGACCTCGTAAATCAAGTCAATATCATAAACAATATCACAAAAACAATCTTCGCCTTGGGCGTGATAATCGGCGGATGGTCAGCGGATGGTCAACGGAGATTGATACTTATCTCCGTTCAAATAAGGTTACCTCAATTTGATAGGTTAGGAATCATGTAGTCGTTTCTGAGCTTCATCACGTGAAACCCCGCTGTCCTCCGCCTGCCAGTCAATCAGTCAGCCAATTAATCTGTTCTCTAATTTCCGTTTTCCATCTCCCTTCTTGAAGATTGCCTGGTATATTATTAGTGATATTTTATTAGTGACAGACTAATATTGCGTAAGTATTATGGCCGATCTTGTACCCGCAACTGCTTCAGAACTGTCAGACACTGTATCACAGTCTTTCCCCCAAAAAGACAATACAGAGGATAATTCACGGGAAAAGAAGGTTGCACCCAAAGCAAGTCGGCAAAGATTCAAGCCACAATTGTCATGCACCTTTTGCAGAACACGAAAGTATGCAAATAAAATCTGATCTACCACTTATTGACCTTCCACTGACCCAACCAGATTAAAATGCGACCGTAACTCCCCTTGCAATAACTGCTCCAAGAGAGACTTATCTTCATCATGCACATATATCCACAATTCACATGCGAAGATATCTCATGCCCAGAGAACCAGAGAGAAACCAAAAGATGTTCAAGACCGAATCCAACATCTAGAGGAGCTAGTCGTGACTTTGATGAATCAAGCCAAAGATACAACAGCGCCGTCGAAACCGACCATCTCACCTGGCTTTCAAAGCTCTACCATTAAGCCCCGAGAACTTTCATGGCCAGATGATGCTACGATATCTGAAAGTGCGGATTCCATCGGACGTATATCTGTCGAAGATGAGGTGCAGAATTATGTCGGCGGGGCCCATTGGGCGGCAATACTCGAGAATGTATGTATCCCTCCTCGTATGAGCCGATGAGTATCTGACAGTACTGTAGATAGCCGGCTTGAAAGAGTCATTGGGATCTGAGGAATGGCCACAGGGAATAGCTAGTGGAAAGAATACTTATGAAGGGCCTGAGCTACTCCTTGGAGACAATAGAAAGTCCTCGAGGGAATCTATTCTTGCTTGTCTCCCGTCGAAACCTCTGGTTGATAACTTGGTCGAACGCTACTTCACTGCGATCGACGCTTCCTGTAAAACGAAATATTCTGTGGAGATGGTATTGAACGCTAACGAATGTATAGTTATCACTCATGTACCGACTTTCAAAAAGGAGGTGAGAACTTTCCCTAATATAGAAATCGGCTCATTGTTTAACCCCTTTGTAGTATGCCGAGTTTTGGGATAATCCCAACTCAAAATCCATTTCCTGGATTGGATTACTATTTTCCATAATATGCCTCACCGCGAACTTTGAACTAAGAACAGGAGATGTCCCAATCTCCGCACTATCAGACTCGGCTATACGGGATACAGAACAGCGGACCAGATTATATCGTGAGAAAACTGTACAGTGCCTCATAAGTAGTAACTACACGGAACCAGGACTGTATACTGTCGACACTCTTTTACTTTATTATCTCAGTGAGTATTGTGAAAGCAAGGATACACTATTTGGGTCTTGGATGGTTTTTGGTATGGTTGTCCGTGCAGCAATGCGAATGGGTATGCATCGAGATGCCTCTCATTACCCCAATATATCAGTTTTCCGTGGTGAGATGCAACGTCGATTGTGGGGTGCAATACTACTTGTTGATATTCAGACTTCATGTCAAGTTGGACTTCCTCGAATGATAAGCGAAGGGACGTATGACACAAAGCCCCCCAATCACCTCCTAGACGAAGATCTTCATGAAAATATGGTTGCATTACCGCCCATCAGATCGGAGTATGAATCATCACCTATAGGCCACGCTCTTTTTAAATATCGCCTTCTTTTGGTATTTGGTAAAATATTTGACGCGTCAAATCTTGTTACTCCTATCTCTAATGATGAAGTCATGAGGCTTGAAAAATTGCTCTTCAACGCTCTTGGAAAGGTCCCAGATTTTTTTCGAGTCAGATCCATCCACGATCTCGACAGCGGTTCTCTTATGTTAAGAGTAAGGAAGTTCTCAATTGAAATGACTTATCTTAAAGCACGTTGTTTTCTTCATCGTAAATTTCTTTCGGAAGCCGAATCATTACAGAAACACTCTTACTCTGTCAAAGCGTGCGTCGATTCTTCAATGCTGATTCTACAATATCAAAATTACATGACCAACGAGACAGCTCAGGGTTCTTCGCTGCATGGCATGAAATGGATTACATCTTCTTTAATGACTTACGATTTCCTCTTAGCTGCAACACTTCTTTGTCTTTATCTTGGGCAGTTGATGGCTGCCGAAGAAAAATCTATTGATATCAACCTTCAGGATTTTCCAATCGACTGGACTATAAAAGATATTTCGCACGCTTTATCCAAATCTTACCAAATATGGAACGATCCCGAGATTTCATCGGAAGATACCATTAAATTCTCGAAGGTACTAAAGGCCATGGTAAACAAAGTCGACCATTGGTGTACCGTAAATGCAACCCAAAGAGAGGTTGCAAAGGGCATGACGAATGAATCTAACCCTAATGCTTTACCCCCTAAGCACCACGAGGTTCTCTCCACTTCCATTCTGCACGGAGGCCGTCCCCTAAATTATTCTACTCCAAATATGTATTCCTTGCAATCAAACAACTTCGAGGAAAGCCCAAGTGACTCTTCTACACCAAATATCGGTATGATAGGAGACATTCTGAATGATCCGACCGGTCTCGATTGGGTAAGTGGTTATTTATTTCCCACTGTATACATACTGATCAAGACACGCAGAGTCTTTGGGATAGCAATTTTCAAGGGAGTAGCAACTATATTGATGCAGGGGCTTCGCTATATTCTTCCGATCCGTACTTTCCTTTTCAGGCAGCTGGATTTGAGTCCAATTTGGACGGCAGTTGATGATCACTAATTAACTCCCAAGATTGGTTAATTACCAATGCACAGCTTGTCCAAAGCTTATTTATAGGTCGCAGCCAGAAAACAGGCTTCCCAAGAAAGCTTAAAGGTTTCCAATGCAACGTGAGCGGGTAATTTTATCATTGGTTGGATGCCCCTGTGTGGCATTCGCTTATTTCATAGTCTGGGCAAGACAACGAACAACTGAAAGGCTAGTAAGTCAAATTCTACCGGTGCCCACACCACCATTCTAATAAAAAAATTTTTAACAGACTGGACCTCAACGCCCTCGGGAGCGATGATATATGACGGGTGCGATTAGTTGTCACACGAATTGCTAAGTACTGAAGCGGCAGGTAGATGACCGGTTGATTGTTGAAGACTGCTCGAATTTGTCAGGTGGTCTTTCGCGATAGTGTCTCTAGAATTAAGAAGGTCTGAACTGCTGATAACGGACTTGATGTCGATCTTTCAGAGCTCATCGTCTCCTTCAAGTGGCCGGAGACCTATCATATGGCTTGTTGTGCAACATTGACGCAATGCGATGTTGGTTATGCCCAAAGTTTTCAGAAATTTTCACATGGTATAACTCTACATTTAAGCATATTCATGGGTTCTAGATGTAGTTTCGACTTACAAGGTTGAAAACCTGGGGAAAACTAGCCATTTTATCTTGCCTTGCCCCGCATCAAACGCGTGTCCATCGTGATAGGAAAGACATTGTACCTCATGTTTCCAAAACATACCGAATCTTGCCAATCTATCACCGATCTATGACCGAGAACGAGGTCAGACCTCACTGAAGTGATGCTGTCGTTGTGTGGAAAACATTGCCAAGAAACTGCCAGCCCTCCTTAGAATGTGTATCTTGATCTGAATGGTGCTCTGCCCCGTATCGTCAGCGTCGGATCGGTGAAATGACGATTCACGAGGGAGAATCGAGGGAATCTGGATTAGAAGCAGGTGTGCTTGCTGGTGAGATAAAAAGGTATGTGTCCGGACCGCTTTGCACAGCTTGATTTGAAGTAGACTCAATTTTCCTTCTCAAAACAATACTTTCAGCTTTCATAGCGAAAATCTTCCAAACATGCATTTCATCAATGGCCACATGATTCTGCTGATCACTTTCTTTCTCAAACAGAGCATTGTGGCAGCACCAACTGGAGATCCTCTTCTTGGTTACAACCCTTCAAACGTTGTCATCAATCAAGATACCGACAATGTCGACTATGAACTTGCACCGGGCCAAACAGATCCAGCAACTGTAGGCGCCTATCTAGACTTCAGCACAATTCAGTACCCTCAACCCATCCGAGGCTCCAAAGGTGGCACTGACCCGGGCCCAAGAACTTCACCATACGATATCCTTAACCCCGATAAACTTGCACCTCCGGGCACCGACCATGGAAGCGTGAGTAATGCACAATGGCCTATAGGACTCAGCCATGCGAAGCTAGGACTCGACCACGGAGGATGGTCGAGACAGCAAAACGTTGACAATATACCTGTTGCCACAGAAATGGCAGGCGTAGATATGCGTTTGGAGGAGGGCGCTTACCGCGAATTACATTGGCATAAGGCGGCAGAGTGGGCTTACATCTTCAATGGGAGTGTGAGACTTCAAGCTGTTAATGATGAAGGCCAGACCTTTGTCGATGATTTGAGTGCGGGTGATGTTTGGTATTTCCCTCCGTAAGTGATCCAAGCCACCGTGTGCTCTATCCCATGCTATACTCGCTTGAGGTGGGGTGTTACTTGGCGTGATATTTCAGCTTATGATTTTACTGACGAACACCATTTCAGAGGCGTGCCACACTCTCTGCAAGGATTGAAGGGGGGAGTAGAGTTTCTGTTGGTCTTTGATGACGGAAGCTTCTCCGAAGACAATACCTTCTTGGCTTCAGAAGTCTTTGCACATAATCCAGTAAGACAAATCCCCTAGTATCTATGATATCAAGAGCTAACATCATCAAGATTGAAGTCCTTTCCAAGAACTTCCAACTTCCCAAATCTGCCTGGTCCGACATCCCTTCTGGAGAACTCTTTATTTTCCCCGGCACAAAGGCTCCCACCGATATAGCCGAACAGAACATCACCGGCTCAGCTGGTCTCGTGCCTAAAGAATTCTCCTACTCCTACCACCTCTCTAAAGCCCCTCTGACACACGATACCCCCGGCGGAACGATTAAGATACTCGATCCAAAATCCTTTCCTCTAGCAGCCCAGTTTTCTGCCGCAGTCGTAACTTTGCATCCTGGAGCTATGCGCGAAATTCACTGGCACACCACCAGCGACGAATGGAACTTTTTCATATCTGGCAGTGCGAGAATTAGTATATATGCAGCTCAAGGGTTGGCAAGGACATTTGATTACCGTGCGGGTGATTGCGGATATATTCCCAAAGGAATGACGCATTATGTTGAGAATACTGGAAATGATGATGTGATCTTCATTGAAGTTTTGCAGGCGGATCATTTCTCGGGTGAGTTTTGTTTGTTGCTTGTTGTTATGGCTTGTTGTTATGGCTTGATGGGATGCTAATGTGTGATAGATATCTCGGTCGGCCAATGGGTTGGTTTGACTCCCAAGCAGATTGTAGCTGATACGCTCAATTTATCCAACGAGACCGTATCGGCTTTTAAGAAGGAGAAGCAGTATATTGTGACAGGTGATGTCCCGGAGTGAATCGGCTCATTGGCTTCTCGGTTTAAAATATGTCTTTCGTTTTTCTGTTTCCTTCATTCAGGTCTCCTTTCGCGCAATGTCAGTTGCTTTTCATTGAATATACGTCTTCATGTATTGTCGTAAAGAAGAGGAATTTTAAGTTCTCCCGCCACTGAAGGCACATGCAACCATTAAGATAGCTTTTTATTAATTCTACGATTTCATCTCGAGCATGTTGCATGAATTGCAAAAAGTTATGATTTCTTTGTCAATAGAAGAAATATAAATATGGAAAAGTAGATTCCACAATGGAGATAGTAATTTGACTATACATGACCATCCTTAGCCGTAAGAAAGATTGTAATACGAGGCTTTTCTTGGCATTTCGCTTCTATGAGATCATCTGTTTGCCGAGTGGGGGTATACACTGCAGCAACCTGTGTAGATATGATGGATAGATGTCAGTATCCCTTTACAGTAGTTCGTAAAGGATGAAGACTGTACGCTAATCGTGAATCTCGTAAGTCTGCAGTGTGCAACATGGATCGGTGATTGGGTTATACGAGTTGTGCTTGTTGAAAGATGCCCCATTTGACAACTGGAATAAGAGCGACTATGATTACCTTGATAAGGCTCGCTGATATTCTATCAAAGTGGCCCTGTTGCTCAGGGCTCCTAAGGAAGTGTTGTGAAACGAAGTATATTGCAATAGAAAATTGCGTTGAACAACTTTGTACGCGAGCTTACACCATGTAAAAAGTATTGAAGTTCATAACCACTGTTTTTTCACGCCAGCGACCTCCAAAAGAGTGATCATCCAGACCTATCTATCTTCCCAGAATTTCTTCTCCGCCTTTTCTATTTCCTTTTTCTTCTTATCCGCCCTTCCAAGAGTTTCTTAACCTTCTCATCACTCTTTCTGCCTTCCGTTTGTTGTTCAGATCGTTCCGTGTCAGCGTCCGTCTGCCTCTTCATATTCTCCTCAACTTCCGTCTTATATTTCGCCTCCATCTTATCTATATCCTCCTGTGCCTTTGCTCTTTCCCTTCTCAACTCCTGTTGAGTATTCAATTGTTCCGCCTGAAGATTTGTAATCGTTTCTGTTAGCTTTTTGACTCTTAAAGCAATCAATTTTCCGTCTCGAAGCGCGGCATATTTGTCGTGTACAATGAGAAGTTGATCTACGATTGCGCTCATTAATCCTTCATACGCATCGCATCGCCTTTGAATACTTGGTCGGCATAAACTTCAACGAGATTCCGTACAAGCTCCACTTCTATTTGTTCGTCTAATTGAAAAGCCATGCCGTATTTCTTGTTGCTTTTTACCTTTGCATCGACACTGATTGCTTTTTTCATGAATTCGAGAATCTGCTGTTGGGAGATCTCAAGAATATTTTCTTTCTCGAAGATCCCTTCATCAATTTGCGCATTGAAAATTGGTTCTGATTGGCTAGTAAAATAATTTTCTATATCTTGAACACTAGGCATTATCAGACCAGACCCCATACTGTTGCCAGATTTTGGCAGAACAATTTTTCGATCTCTGTTGTATAGTCACTCATTATGACTGTCCATCTAGGCAGTGTACGATATCCAGTTGGCTCCTCTGACTGTTCAGGCATGGCACCCAATAGCACAACATCATAAGGCATCATTTCCGTTTTAGCCTCCATAAATATCACTCCTGGAACGAACACGTTCTAAGCTGAAAAGTAGTTGAGATCTTGAAACTCAAAGTCCATACCACTGGAAATCAAATATTGAACCTCCTCTTCATCCTCATTGAACTCGTATGAAATACTGTCTGATCCTTCCCATTTCAAATAACTCATCGTCTTTATCATCAACACTTTTGGCTCTGTAGTAAGTTCTGGAGTTATCGTTGGATCTACTGATCTTGCATGCCATTTGTAATTCGGATTTCACTTTGTCAATACAAAGGAATATTGTTGGATACTAGAATGGGGTTACCGTTAGTGTTTTTGAAATCTAGTCTACAAGTACTGAATCCCAACAATAAGATTTTCGACATTCTTGCATGGATTTGGGACAGCCAGGGAGTTGGCCTTACTCTAATTTATCGAATATCTTTCAATCTGCTTTTTTGTTAAAGAGGCACATCTTCCACTGCAGTATAGAAACTCGGAGCTCCTTATTTGAACCCTAAACATAAAAAATTTCCCAAAGTAGACGGTCTCACTTTTCTAAGCGCCATTGCGCGCAGTAGAGGATGAAATGGGGATTGATTCGAAGACCGAGCGAGAACTTTCTCGCAAGTTTGTGATTATGCATTATTTCAACTTGAACCCTCCTATGATCTCCAATGATAATGTAAATAAAGCCAGATCAGCGGCCAAGCTAGGGAACAACTATGCAAGATATCCGGTGTATATAACAAAGAAGAGAAGATATCACGATATTCTAGAAAACTAATGATATACATAGGTATGCTATTCATATAAGCGAAGTAAAATCAGAGAAAGAAGAAAAAGCGCATCGCAATCGTTCATGGAAAATAACCCACCAGGCCTAGCCCAAAAAGAAAAAGATTTAGCTTCCAGTTATCATCATACATAGAACATAACTTTCCGAGTCATTCGTTCCAGCTTATTTCTAGCCTGAATGCCTATCATACTCGTCAGACCAGACCAGGGTCTAACCTTTTTATGCTCACCCGCTTCATCTTAGCTCTAATCGCTGAAACCTCAGGAAAATCTCATCAACGATTCCTTTTTGAACTTGCCATCTCTCCGTATCTTCCTCTCTCCTTCGTCGTATCATATGCTTGTAGCACTCTGGTTTGCGATTCGTCCGCCTGAGAGAAGGCATAACCACGCTGTTTACGCATACGCTGAACTTGTCGAACCTTGCGAATGGCTTTCTGAAATTGCTCCATTCTGTAATGATTGGTTAGAAAATTGCCTTATAAGAACGGAATCGAAACGGGAACGTACCTTGGTCTATAATCTTGAATGTTGTATTTCTGGATCTCTTGGATATGGTGGTAGGATTGTGGATAATACATCCGTTTAGCGCTATGAGCATAGATTAGCATCTCCTAAAAATGATACCACAGATAACCTCACTATTTCCATGAAAAGTCTCTCAGCAAGCATAACATAGGCAATGCCAAACCTTGAATCCAGAAGACAGGACTTCCAAATAATCGAGGAATAACACCCTCATATTCCATGGAGAAGCCGAGCTTAGGCGCCACCGTAGCATACACAGCGATAAAAATGATCCAGATTAGCATACTGCCAGGTATGGCGATAACGTGATATTTTGTCCAAACATTTACCACTAGAGCTGCTTTTCCAAGAACAGTTGCCAAGACGGCAGTATAGAGTGCTGTACCCCATACCCAATGGCCTGCTGTTTTGCCGTCGCCCTGTGGTAGATCACGCCACCAGATAAGTTCCGAGGCGATATATAGAATCAGAGAATGATAGAAACCGTTACCAATCCAAGCCCAGAATGAATGTTGTCTGAAAAAGGTATTCTTTTGACCCAGTTGATAAAGTTGCGGATATCTATCGAGAAGTCGAGCAGATATAAATTGATCAAAGATACCCATTGCAAGCGGAGGAAGTACTGTAAAGAAGACATTGTAAAATGATAGCGTCCAGGATTCGTAGATGACTTCTCCAGAGAAAACATTTTGGAATGAATACTGTAGACTGTTAATAGTAGATCAACTTAAAGAACTGTGAAAGGCATACCCAGAATTGTGTCATGTATAGCGTGATGTTTTTGTAGAAAGAATAGAGAATGACTTTGCAAACTCGTTGGTAACTCCATGCGCCATGAACTAGGAGAAGTTTACGCAGATATCTGAATTGTCCGATCGCAACATCAGCACTTCTGGCGGCTTGTAAACCTTCCATACCACTGATACCAACACCAATGTGGGCTGCTTGAATCATTGAGACATCATTCGCTCCATCACCAATAGCCAATAGGATAGATTTTTTCTTGCGTTTGACGAGCTTGACGACCAAAGCCTTCTGTAGTGGAGATACACGACAACATATGACAGCTTTACACATAACAGCAAGATCGAGGAAATCCTTCTCCAAATCCTTTTCAAGAGCATAAGTTAAAGACTTTCCATCAATAACCAAAGCAAGAGTTTCCATAGCAATGGTTCCATCACCTTGTGTTCGTATGGCATCGAGCTTCTTTTGTATATTGTTCCTAGTATCCATTGCTGTTTCTTCGTTGACGATGAGAAGAGTCATATCTTCACTGATAAGCTTACAACTCATTCCAATGTTGATGGCAGTTTCTTGACGATCTCCGGTCAATACCCAGACCTTGATGCCAGCCTCTTGTAGAGTACGGATCGTCTCGGGAACACCATCTTGCAAACGATCTTCAATCGCTGTGGCTCCAAGTAACGTAAAATCCCGCTCCAGAATTTCAGCAGCTTTATCCAATTCGTCAGCACGATTACCACTGACGGTAGTTTGTGCTCTATCAAAGACTGACCACCACTCTTGAAACTCATTTTCAGGAATTTCTCGCATTGCCAGACAAAGTGTTCTTAGTCCCTCTGAAGCATATTCTTCCAAATGCTGAAGTGTGACCTCAACATGTGGGTTGTCTGGACCAAGCCGTTCCAAGATAACAGTATCAGCCCCTTTGCAGTAGCATCTGATTTGTCCATCTGGACATCGAAAAATTGCCGACATTCGCTTTCTCGTTGAGTTAAATTCGCAAACCGCAAGAAGCTCATACTCATAAATCTCTCCTCCTACAGTTATCTGTACAGATCTTGGCTTGCGTGCAGTAAACTGATAACCCATCAAAACAGCTCCTTCGACCAGAGCACCCTCGTCGGGAGATGCTGCTTGATATTTGATAGCTCCGCCTTTCTCATCAGATCGTTCAGGAATAACGGTATGGCAAGTAGATAAAAGAGCAAGAAAGTGATGAATAGCTAAAGCCGACTCATGTGTTTTGAGATTCTCCTTAAGTCGATGGAAGTCATGAACCCCGACCTCGTGGCCGTCGATATTGGTGGCTCGGCGATCTTCTGGCACATCCTCTGCGTATTGAATCCCACCGATAGAGCATTGCTTGAATTCCATTTGATTACATGTTAATGTTCCAGTTTTGTCTGAGAAAATATATTCTACCATACCAAGTTCTTCGACTAAACTCGATGTTCGACAGACAGCTGGAGTATCAGTCTTGTCATGATACATATCGAGATCGTCATTGATCAAAATTGCATGCCAGTATTTGACCATTTCGACGGTGACGAAAAGAGAAATTGGAACCAAAGCAGAATACAGAACCCAATAAGTGGCTATATCAGAAAAAAATTGCGAGACTTTTTTCGTCGCAGTGATTGAAGCAGAATAACCGAGATAGCTTAATTCTGCTCCCTTGACTGATCTAACTATAACATCACCCAATGAACTTATGACACTCAAAGTGATCAAGATAGCTACGAGCATTAGAACCAGAATATTAAGTTGGCGCTCCACAGCAGTTCTCTTTATTGGCGTTGCCGTCGCATTCCGCATAAGCTTGGTTTCGTGACCAGTAAATACAACAACTCCATGAATCCAGGGAGTGTTACGTAGTGTTGCACCTCTGAGCAAAAGTTGATCTGGTTGCAAAGGAAGCTCCTTTTCTCCACCGCCAGCAGCCACAGTAAGTGTACCCTCATAGGTATATAGACTGCTATTCGGTTGTTCCGATCGTAATTTTCCGCCCAATCTACTAAGTTCGTTGGAACTGACCATCACACATGTTTCTGGAATGGCTTGCTTGATTTTGAGATTAGTCTCACCGTCTAGATTGGCAGTCTCAATATAGCATAGTCCCTCCGGTTCCGAACTGGCTAGTAAAATGATATCTGCAGGAAATGACTCTTCAGATTCTACACGAACGATGTCGCCAACTGAAACATTGATCCATTTAGTATCCGCGAATGAAGACCCACGTAAAACACGAGCCTTTGAATTGTTCAGCGAAGTATCAGATGTTTTTCTCCTGTAATCCTCAACTACTTCTTTACCGGCAGATACCAAGAGGACCAATATCAAAGGTCCGATGGTGGTGTATTGGTTCGTTGGGGAAATATCGGGTATCTGTTGCAATGCCGCAGTAAACAAGAAGAATAGATTGGCAAATTTAGAAAACTGCTCGAACAAGAATTTCGGTAGAAAGGTCGCAGCGTTGTACTTGGCTGTAGATATATGATTATCCACATATTTGCTTGCGCTGTTGGCAGGAGGATTGTTGAGATGTATGATTCTGGGACCAAGGGTTGAAGGATCTGGCTTTCCTCTACCAAATCCAAATTTAAATTTCCCCAGCTTACTTTCAGACTGTACAGGCGTTTCAGGTTCATGTGTATCTGCTCGATTCCTCGCCCCGGCTTCAGTTAAGGGTAGATCCATTTCCGAATACTCAGCCCCCATTCCAAACATACTCTTCGCCTTGCCCATGATTCCACCTCCCAAGCTCATTATGCTATTGCGATTTCGACCATGACCCCTCATTTCTGCCCCGTCACCAGGAATTGCTGTTCCATGGTGATAATACTCCGAAGAATGCCCATCATCCGGAAAATCGTCCAAATCATCCGCATATCGTTGGTAATTATTCAATCCTGAAGTTTGACTGTATGATGCTGAGTTTGCATGAATGTATGGCGGTTGTGCTCCACTCGTTTGATAGCCAGGCCCTCCTGGGAGATTGTTGGTGGTAGATGGCGTAGAAGGAGATGGTGCGCCAACGAAGTTGTCGTAAGAAACTGAAGGTCTGGGGTTCGACTCATCATGATCTGCATTGTAGGCGCGCAAAAGGTCGTCATCATTCATAGGGGCGCGCTGCCCGGTGTGGTAAATTGGTTGTTCATCATGTAAATCGAGAAGTAAGTCGTCCCGATTATTTGAAGGCTGTCCAGCCATGCTGGAATACAGCTCGAGGTCGTCGCACTCAATGCGGAGATCAGATTGTAATCATGCGATTCCTAATTGTCCAAAATGGTCGGGATGTTTTGCAAACTTAGAATTTGTTGTCCTCTTCAGTTATAGTTGCATAGCCTCTTTGTGAGATTTAGGGATGGCGGATGTAATGTGAGTGCCGCTTAAGTTCGTCAATGGCAACCAATTCTTTCGTGCGTCGTGAACCGCGTACTTCAATGTATTGTTCGGTCTTCGTGTTTGTTAAATGCGTAATAAACTCAGGGTCAATTCGGGAGTCTTTTTGAAATTCGTATTAAGTCTTGGAAGCTAAATTAGGATTGACATCCACAATAATAAAAATGGTTATAATAATAAGTTACAGGGAGAGCTCTAGCTCGCTTCAGCCTTCTACGCAAGGCCATCAGGTCCCGCCTCACCCGCATTCTTACTTTCCCGCAATTGATAACTGACATCACATCACATAAAGCTCGATCAAAATTCCGACTAATACTCATCATAACGTCTCGAAATGGTTTGCGCAAAGTGTCAAAAGAAATCTTCTACTACCTCTTTGGCAACTCCAGAGGTCAAGAAGAAGAATGACATGTATCTTGGTTCGCCAGCTGGATCATCATCATCTAAGGCTGGTACGAAGACCTCCGCCACCTTGGGGAATAATGGTATAGGCAAGGTAAGATCCAATTCTATCGCGCACAATTTTACCATTGTTAATATTGTAATGGCAGAGTAAATTGTTGTCGAAAGCTGCTAGAAATCCTTATGCTACATACTCGACAACTTGCACCGGTAAAGAATGCAGCACCAAGGTTGACCAGGACAGAAAGTATTGTCTGAAGTGCTCATACAAAGCCAACGGTATGTACCACATTTAGTCCCCAATGGGTTGTGAAGGCTCTAACAGAAAATAGCTTGCGCGATGTGTGGAAAGTCGAATGCAAAAACGTCATCAGCTCCAGTTGTCGCTGGACAAAAATTCAATTTAAAGTGAGGAATTGCGCAAATGAAAGCTTGGGGTAAATACTAGAATGAAATATGTGGAGATGGCGCCCGGAGTATATGCAGGGTCTCTAAGACGAGCAAAGAATGGCTCGCAGATTTACTTGGTGATTATATATTGGCAGGAAGCATTACAACTTTTATTGTTCGGATGGATATTCAAACTGAGGCACTCGAGAACATAGGATTATACCGATTTTGGAACATGCATTCCCACACCTCTTGGAGCACATACCTGAATACCACATATACACATTAGACTGCGATTCCGAATATACATTAAACGCACGATAATCGACATGTCAACGGGCAAAATTCTGATGTCACGAGATAGCACTGGCCGAATAATACAAATAGTTATGAAACGGAACTCTTCGATTAGATCCAGAGACGCAGACGACTGGCCCTAATAATAACTATCTACAGATGTACAAGTCTTTGTGGAGACCCCACACATTTCTTCTATACCAGATTCCTAGTGGCAATTCTACGGTTGTTGATTTATGAAGATCATCAACATGTCCCAATCTGTAATTCGGCTCCCATGTCACATCAATCTTGACTTTCCTATCGAATCGGGGAATGAGTATAGATTTCACGTCCTCTGCTACAATTCGTGTAAGCTTCGTGCTTATAGATCAGGAATGCGAGGAAGGAATACCAAGGCGTTCGTTGACAACGAGCTCCGAGCGTCGTTTGCATGTGAATGAGTTAGATTTCACGTTGTAAATGACTTCCATCAGATCGGAGGGTGCATTGTTTCGTCGCGTGTAGTCTCGCATGGTGATTTGTTGTAATGTATCGTGTTACGTGTTATTATCTCAGCGGTATGTCTATAAGTTTGGCAGATGTGTTAAATATTGTGGTTGTAAGATTTTATATCTATATACGTCTTTCTCGGATCGGAATCCACTTTGGGTGGTGATTCGGAGGCTCAAACAATTAAGATGAGAATAGTTGACCTGAATGTGATTGTATTTCTTGATTCTCGTTTCTGCTTATTGGATGTATTCTAGTGATTCAAAAAATGGAAACAATTGGTGCTCGAAATGAATATGGATGTCATGTGTGATTTACGGGATAAGTGCCTCCCATTGCAGCTAAAGCCAAGATCTTTGACATCTACAACAAGCCAAAAGCACGACTCACCATCACACGTTCCACTCCTCTCAATCCTCAAACCATCTCGCTCATTCAATATCTTCCTCACCCTCAAAATACCACCCTAAACATCACTTACCACCAACACCTCGTCCTAACAACGTCCCTCTCCCTCGCCCCTACAACGCAACCGGCTACGCATTTCCCCTCATCAAACCCGTCATCGTCACAAATCTCCCCTAACGCGGCTCTATCGATATCCTCAGTAAAAATGATACCATTTCCTACATGCCCAACTCCGCAGGTCAGAAAGTCGATGTGAAACCCAGGTATCTCGAGTTTCGGAAATTTATGGATAAGATTACAAGATTTATGGCCCGAAGGGGAAGATGGTGAGGGAGAGGTGGTTGAGTATTGAGTTTAGTGCCAGGGTGAGGGGGGCGGAGGTTGGGATGGGATGGTAAGGCTTGGGGTGAGGATGTGTTGAGATTGGTGGGGGTTGTGGTGGTCGGATTGCTGGGTTTGTTATGGGGATATGTAGTTCGTGCTTTATGCTGGATAGATACGTAGTTGTATTCTTGTGTGTGGCTATGGAATTAGGAAGGGTGTGAATACGAATTCGCTAATGATGAAAGACTTTGGACTTCGAAGATGGCTCGAATTCGGTTCCTTTGTTGGTCCCATCTTATGCCTTTATTTTTTATTCAATCTTCTGATTGTCTAGCTATGTTAAATCTCTCTCATAAACATTCAGATGAGTCCAAACCTGGCGGAAATCTGAGGTATCGTACTATATGACTTTATTTGTGCTATGGGTACATCTTTGGATAATTTGAAAACGTTCTTTTCCATCTCCACTTGAATTTGCTCCTGTAATATTTGAGTAATTCATCCGTAAAGACCAAAGTTCAGTACCACCCATAGTCAGAAATTTGATTCTTTTTCAACGCTGATGTCCTCAATATGTTCAACGATTATTGTATTCAAAAAGCTTATACCTCAACTTCATCCCTTCTTCCATTCGGATGATGAAAGTGTGAAGGTTAATGAGTGTATTGCCAAGGCTAATATGGATTGGGTTTGATATCAATGAATCTCAGTCTTACTACCATACCAATTGAGCTTAAATCCAGTAAATTTGGCTTGCTGAAATTAAATTTTATTATTCTAGCTATTAAATCTCGGTTGACTTCTATCCATTCCAGAAAACCACCCCATCTTGCTAGTCGAATAGCAGACTGAAAAGCACCGACGCTGGATGTCGACTATTTCCTTTCCTGTCGATCAAGAACCAGGACGAAGTTCTACATTAATTAAAGAAATAAGTTGAGGATGACGAAGAAAGCTCATGAAATTCCAATTCGATTGGTGGAAAAGGGGGTTTTGATCGGTTATCTGTAAAATAGATTGACATTTGCACTAAAGCAACTAAAACGTTCTCAAGCTATTATAGCTTCGATTTAGGCCAAAAATCAACGTCCCTCGTGTTCACTACATGAACTAATTCAGAGCTATTTGAAATTTGACGATACGGATTGGCTGTGAGGGGATAGATGGGAGAACTTAAGATGAGGACACCTTTTTGTTAAGAAAACTCACTTCGAATGGCACACCACGTTTGAAATATAAGACGGAGAATGCTATGAGCTAAAGGATACATGGTAATATAGAACAGTAGAAATATTTAAGATCATGAGATAGTGAGTTCAGAGAAGCGGTTTCGTCGACAAAGATACCTAGCATCTGTTCCTGAATTGGGAAAACTTGTGGAGACCAACTAGGCGAAAATACAATATGACAATGTAATGGATGGTCCGTTACAATATCGAATTTGATCTTTATCCTTAAGTTTAGGGCTAGGGTCTGATATAAATAAGTGATTGGTATAAACTCAGATATGTGGTATGTTATGTCTACCCCAGGTAGAGTCCAGGTTGTTGACGCAGGCCAATTGGGGATTACATAATCTAAGACATATCATGTGGGGTAAACGCTGAAGTCCTAAGAGTACAACATTTATACTCTACCGTATGTTAGCTCAGCAGTTGCTAGATGACGTCTAGACTATAGAAATTTGTGTGCCGAAGTGAAAGCCGCGAGTGACTCTAGTATTCGATTCTATATCATCAATTGCATGAATATAATTCTTAAAAAAGGAGTGAGTATAAATTTAATAGTAATTTTTAATATCAGATTAAAGCCCGATGCTCAATTAAGAAATATTGCATTCCACGGGTGATTTTCGGTGAATCTTTTGGTGAATTGATGCTGAAAACAAAATAAATAACGCGCAAAAAAATGGTTGATGTGTGTGTGTGTGTGTGTTCGTTCTAGCGCTTGTCCATTCATAATAGAAATCTATGACATAATTCAGGTCAATCTCTTATGAACATTACATCCCTCCATTGACGACTTCATATCATTTGAAAATGGCTTCAAAAACTTGTACCTCATGTCTGCGAGCGCTGAGACTTCAATCCGGACGTCCTGCCAGGGTAAATAAACCCCCAATTGTTTCAAGAAGCGCAAATATCCATCACTAACTTTCTTCAGAACAGCGTTGCGAAATTCAACCCCGCCACCTCGCGAGCTTTCGCAACAGCTAATGATAAATATGCCAATCTCGCAGAGGTCAATCAAAATCATGGGACATCAATCCCTCCCGTCGCACCACCTCGTGCTGGAGATAAGACAAAACACTCTGCACATACCTCACCAAGTCTTGCCAGAGAATTCAAAAAGGTTTCAGGCAAAGCTATAACCGAAACATATACCGCATATGGAGCTACAGAAGAGCTTTATAAGACCTGCGGTGCACAAGCAGACTACTCTATACCACAGGCGTCAGATCCAGATGCAGAAATGCCAAAAACGGAAGAAGGTGAAGACTTGGGCGTTGGTAAAGGCTGGTGGCATGATCGTACGTCATTCTTCTCCTTCTTAGACGACATAGTCCCAAGCTAATGATTCTTTTTTCTTTTAGAATTAGCATTGAAACCTACCTTCAGCACTTGGTCACAGGTAACAATGCTTCATTTATATCTTCTTTCAGTTCGTCTTCGATGTTTCCCAGGTGCCGAGTCGCAGCCTTGGCAACAACATCTTCTCGATCACTTCTTTTATGATGCCGAGAATAAAATGATTATTAATCATAATATGCATGCTCGTGGTACTCGCAATAAATATCTCAAGGATATGTTTGTTCAGTGGCGAGGTCTTCTGGCGGCGTATGATGAGGGTTTGGCCAAGGGCGATACTGTATTGGCAGCGGCAGTCTGGAGAAATGTCTTCAAGGCAAACGAGGATGTTGATATCAAAGGACTTGCGACGATCGTCAGTTATATGAGACGTACCATGCAGGAGTTGGAAAAACTATCAGATCAAGACATCATGAGTGGTCAGCTGACCTTCGGTGATCCTGCTGGAGAAGCAAGTCTTGTTGGTATCAAAAGCAAGATGATGGATTTGCCACTGGATCAGGCCCCGGGAAAGCCTCTATAGATCCAATGTGAAAAGGGAGATATAATCATGATTACGCAATCCACTCTAGAGCAGCTTGCTCAACTGTATTTTAAGGTTATGTATTATTAATGAAATCTGCCACTATCTAAAATGGCATTACAATTTGCCACCACAACATGATAAACTGATCTCGAAACCTATAGAGATGGAATGTATTGGAATGGAAAACAACAAAAAGTGGAACAAATGTACTTACGGCGAAAGCTTATAAAACTACTATATAGTTGCTTAATAACAAGCGACCAGACGCTTCGTACCTTAGGGGGCGGCAAGTACTGTTTCCATGGATGTTGAGTGATGTTAATATTCTCGCTTCTCCAATATAGTATCTAGTAGTAGTAGTAGTTATTTATACTCTAGATCTAGACCTACAATGAAATATAAATCAAATGTTCTTTGAATACCTAGCAGTTATCGCCCAAAACACTGGGATGTTGGGCATTAAAGGAGAGAATTTCAAAGACGAGTATGAAAGATACTTCTTGTTATCATAGGGTAAAGGAAATTGTAAGCTTCTTACAGGCGCTTTTCCTTTGCATTGACCTACTTGGTAGCAAATCATAGCTTTGAAGTAACTATTCCTCTCAGCGAGGTGTTGGAAAGAGAGTTAGTTACACTAGGACTACTAGATATCTATCTCGCTCTCAGGAATATCAATTCAATAACAGAACTTCAAACTCGCAGGAGCAAAACAAGCAGAATATCAAAGTAATATCAAACACCAAATTGAAAGCACGATATGCTGAAACGAGGGAAAAGAAGATGCTTGCACTTGCCAATGTGAATATTTTATGGGCTTTGTTTGGATTTGCTTGCGTTTTGTTGTTGGATTTTGTATACCATAAGTCTTAAAAAGATCCTAAGCCGAACTTTCAAGAGCTTTATATGTGGTGTGTAAGATGGGCAGAGTTCTCGAATGTTAAGCTTGTAAAGAGAACGATATAATGGTCAAAGGGCTGATAGTGAGTCCCTTGAGATCATCGGAAAGTGTGTATCCTAACCGACTTGTGGAAATTCGTTGCTCCTGCTAGGCTTCTACGTTTCTTTGTATCAGGTAAAAATACGTAAGAGTACTTGACAGATGATAGGGTTTTATTCCTACAGAATGAAAGAAGGGGATATAGTCGAGAATGTATTATTGTGTTATTAGCTGTTTTAGAGATGAGTCTCATACTCCTGCTTATTTGAAGAAGGTTAGCGAAGTTTCCGACGAATTTCTAAGACAAGTAAGAGAAAGAGAGCATACAAAAAACTACTCCTAGCTCTGATCTCTATGGATCAATAGATTAATATCCGGAAGCGATAGCAAAGAAACTCAGTTCCTACCTCGCTACTGCCTAGTATGAATTATCTTTCGATATAATTATTCGTGTCGTATTTGCCATAGTACAGAGACAATTCACATAAAGTGTTGTGAAGATTTGAGAAGTTGGGGTTTTGAAAAGAAAAGGGAGAGAAACTTTAAGCAGTGCAAGATGGATTTCTATATGGACTATATTAAACTCTTTCGATTTTAGCGTCGGTATATGGAACTAAAGACGCGAATCATTTCGCTCCGTCGAAGTAGATTCACGCTACTTTTATGCTTCTCCCAATCTAGTAGATTAGAGATATCTGAATCACGTTATACAAGCTGTTCCCGGATCTAAATTATCGTCTTCTCCAAATCTCGAATTCTCAATGAAGTTATTGGTTGAATCACCTCATTTTAAGCATTTTGACTCCGGGACTAGATATGCTTTAGGCCGCACGAGTACTGGTAGAGGGATTGATACTCCAATCATACTTCTACAAAGAATATGTTGCATATCTGAGATTTGTGGGTCTGGATTAGCAAGTTATCAAGATTCTATTACCATTCTAGCCCCGGTGCCATTCAGCCTCCTCCTTATCCTCATTGCGATTTTTGATTACAGTACAGGATGGAACAAGCAGGGCTCTAGATTTTCTTGCTGGTGTTTTTCTGGCAATGCTTAGATAGATACTTTGAACAGTTGGTGTTGGCATAGTTATCTTGTTGGAAATATGAAATCGTACGAGCTGGTAAGACGCTAGATTTTAATGAATGGCAAGAAATGTAGTCCTTTGCTCCAAGTGCGAATCTAAGGCTCCCTGGCCTTTCTCTCATTCTTTCCTCGGCTTCCGTTGGTATGATTCACAGAGTGGAAGGGGCCGGTTTGATGATCGGGAAGCTAGGGACATTCAGCGTACGCCTAGACCTTAGCCTGCATCTAGTACATGACCATATAAAGCTTTTCAAGAATAACATTTTTTGTTGAAAGTTGAAGAATAGTCGTGTGGATATTATCAATTGCATTGTCGATTAAATGTTGTCTACACTGAGAAAAAAGACTTACTTATATTATAATACATTGTTGGTGGTGAAGTAGAAACGCATGTATATACGAATAACCGAGAATATTACATAATCACCATTTTGCAGCGCTTGAAGGTTGAATTGGAAAGCATCACCACAGTACCATTTGAGGCTACTCCCGTAAGAAGAAAGTACCTCTCGATATTTCAATGCTCTTCCCCCATTCTATATTGTCCATTGAAGATTCAGATGCTCTTGTCTTGAAGATAATACCCTATCAACGTTTCAACATCAAATACCTACCACAGTTGCACCTTACTTATTAAATCTTCTGTCCCACATTGTGTTCGATATCCGCGTACGAAAGAAGAGTGACCTGCTTATCTCAATAAAAAAGTGCTCGAGGTTATCTACGTCCGATATACCATAACCTTGCCATTGTTAGACCATACTAGTAGGCACATTTGAAGCGTCTCTTTCTCTTCGCTGGCGCTGGTACTTCTCTAACGAATGAAATCTATGTTAATGCCGATTTTCTGCACCCCTATGCAGCATTCCCTGTATCTTTTTATTAATGATTTTGACATACCGATGATATGATGATTGGTTCTTGATTAGTAACCAGCCAATAGAAAGACCTCCCAGTGTCTTTTTCGTTCCAATTATTCTTGTAGTAGCTTCATACTGCCTCTCGGGGATCTTACTTGCGAGCACCGCCTTTATAACTTGAATCACATGTACAGACGCACAAATTTGAAATTTAAAAATACTAAATAAAATAGCCAAGATCAAGTGGTTGTCTACCCTTGGCAAATACTATAGACCAGTGTCAGGGTATTGGTACCCGTCGTAAGTAATAATAGCATGCTTATAAGCTATAGATAAAATTGAGTATCCTAGAGGGCGATCAGATCAATAAACTGGCCACGGTATCACCTTGTCATCGCCTTGTAGGGGCCCCACAACGCCAGAACCGCCAGAACCTTGTCGACCCCGCAAAAATAAAAGCTCCAACCCCGGATAAAGACCACAGACAATACTTAGATGATCGACGCCTCCAAAAATACATCTGATGGACCGGTACAACAGTCTAATATAATACCATGATATAACATAATCACTCGAATGATGACTAAATAGCGAATTGGGCATCTACACAGGGAAATATACCAAGAATATCATGTTCAAAATCTTCAATGAAATCAACGTAGTGAGGATCCTTCAGCAAAAATTATGGGTCGTGCATTCTCAAAAACACATTGCTCAGAAGCTGTCCACTGGTTTTTATCAGCCATACTTGGCCCGAGATTTCGCATTCACGATGACCGTACCTTGGTCAATCCCAAAAATCAGCCCAAGTCAAAGTTCGTTGGCCTAGTCGAAAGTCTTGCTCCGTTGTTCACCGATCTCGCCGGTGCTGTCAGGATCTGGAGGGCAAAATCTCCGCAAAGTTGATCCATACTATCTGAAAGGCAAATATCACATCACAACATGAGAAATATCTTCAGAAACATAGTCGTATAAAGCAATCCACTCCAAAGTCAAGATTCGGTCCCATTGAAAGTGCAAAATTGCTGAAAATTTGATCTTGACATACATGACACAGTACACCATTGGTTCGTGGGGACTGTCAGAAGTAAAACGGCGTCTAGCTGCCATCAATTACTATATTTATCTCCCGTTCTAACTTGACAGTAAAACATAGCATCACAGATTATCATCTAGGTGTAAACTTCTCTCACTTTCAATAAATGAAGCCGCACAATACCTTACAAGACTATCCTGTCTGCCAAAAGAATCATACATGTATTCTGCTCGATTCGATCCTTCTGTAATGCACACAATCTCAGTGTCTTCGGCTAAAATTCCTTCGAACAGCAAGTTGAAGCAAGTTTTCAATGCACATCACATTCATGATAATCAGCTTCTTAACCAGCCACTTGTATTAGTCATGTAGGTATTGTAGGTCTCGACAAATATACGATGCTTCGTATAATAATATATGCACCGTATGGTGTAAGAAAGACAGAAATCAATATTCTCAAATTTCGAAAACATATATCGAATTGTCTTACAAACACATCTGCTCCCACTTTCTTTATGTAAAAAAAGCTGTTATCCTACGGTTACCAACAGCATAAAAGATAGTGACTCTCTTTCCAAGAGAATACATGTTTGAAGATCAGTCGGCCGTACTATTAGTTAGCTCTCTTTGGCCCGCAAAGTATTCATATAAGAATGGTCCCCACAATATTTCTTCTCTTTCTCCTCTCTACCACCTCCGCTCTATAATCCTAAGCCTCAGAACAGTCTTTTGGCAAAAAGAGAAATTTTGTTGACGTCAAATTAACCACGCTCGACCTCAACTGGCTCAATATGCCCGATATGTAATTTCTTGTCGGTAGGATTTAATCTCTTATCAAACTTTTCCAAATACACTTCACATCACATATTATACATCCGGAGCCACAACTTGCCTAAGTGACAATAGCACATCAAACTCCATCGTATCAAATACTATCGATCTACTCACTTATTTAATTCTCCCCTCGTCTATTTATCAATAATATTGAGAATGTCGTCAACTGCCTATTTGACACCGCCTGGTAGCGCCGAAATCAAGGCGGCCAGCCTGTTACCAGTGGCTGATTACACGGAGGAGCCGAATGCGAGAGACTTTCCAGAGTTCAGAAAGGCCTTAGGAGCGTATGTGTAGCTCGAATGTGGAGCCTCGCAAAGCAAACTCAATTCGACTAACATGTATTTCTAGAAATGGCAATATCAAACTTTGTAGCACCTCCCCCGTTGAGGACTGGAACCGAAAGTAAGTATAATGAGTCTCAAACGCCATACCACTCAATCAATTTGGGTAACATTATTTTTACAGAAAGCGAAAACGTCAAGATCTAGACTGGAGCCACCGTAAAGCCAAGATTCCATCGAACGGATATGGATTGACAAAGGAGGAAATGAAAACATACAGAGAGATTTCGGACAAATTTGAGAACATTCTGGCGGCTCACGCTGCTTCAGGTGTTATTCCCTACGTAGTAAACCTTCAGATATCGCTTCCAGACCACACAAAGTTTCTCAGCGCTCGCGATTCCATTCGCGGAAAACTGCCAATCGGTGATTCCCTTTTGGTCTCCCTCGAATTCCTCGAGCGTTGGTCTCGTCTAACAACACCTGTCTTCTTCAAGACAAAGCGAAGTCCAACAATTGATAAGTGGAATGAGAAAATGCAGGAACAAGATTTCACATTGAGAGAGAGTGCGCAGTGGGTCCGCTCTGCAAATTGTACGAGCAATGGGTTATAGATGAGACTAACTTCTACGAGCCCCGACATGGCTCACTTGACAGTCTTGATTTTGATTCTAATTAGGAATTCTATATCATCCTTCACGGCTTAGTGAGTTCTAGTTTCTTGATGTTATGGATGATGAACCCTGATACTTTGATAGGCTTCTACCAAGCGATCAATCATATACAGCGGTAATACATCCTATACGCGAGATACTTGGTTAGAGGCAGGCAAGAGTCTGTATAATATTGGTCGGTTGGATATAATCTATTGCCTGATGCACGGCAACTGCGTACTCTTGTCTATCACTGTCAGATTGATAGATATGGCTACGTTTTTTTTGAAGCATAAATAATTCTGTAATGTCTAATTGTTAATTTTACCACCTTACCTAAAAGAAATATCGCCAATGTACTCTTGGTGAATGATGTTGCACTGCATTCACCGTCTCTCCCTTTCCCCAAGTTCGATAACCACCCGCATTCCAAAAATAATAGCCATGTCTAAATACCCCAAAATACAACACATGATCCAATTCCCATCCTATTTTATCTCGTACTACATTTGTTGCCGGTGTAAACACATGCGACGACAACATGCCACATTACGAATAAATCACGCCACTTTGACACATTTGTCGATCGATATTATCTTGGACCTTCCGATTGCTCCCTACCACCGGCAAGTAGATTTTGAATTGCCAACTGAAAAGGGTGAGTATTCCCTATGGTAATCGTAACGATTTTACTTTCTCTCGGTATTTCACGTTGACATATTGAACGACGACGTTCTAGAAACGAACTCGCCATCAAGATATACCCTGTAATTATTGCCATATGAATGGATTTTCATATCTTGATATTCCATACTATCCATAAACTAGCAATTTAATCAGACAACATTCATCGATTCTGTCTACAACTCAGATCCACTCCGTCACATATCTCATCATGCCTCAACAGTAATCCACCCTTCTCCACCCCCAGATATCAAAACAGCAACATTCTCCCATTTCCCTGCTAACATACCCAGAAACAAGAACGACCCGACTAGATTCACAAGCAAAAAAAATCCTTCCAAAGTCTGCTCATCTAAATTACGAAGTCGAATTGTTACATCACTGGGTACTCGGGACGATAAAACTGCACATGCTAGTGAGGAGGAGATATCCCCAGGTTTAGTGAAACCTGCAGGGTCTACTTGCTCGGGAGATTGTGGGAAAATTGGTGGGTGTGATAGGAAAGAGAAGAGTGTGAGTTTGGAGTTTTGAATATTAGAAGGAGTAAATGGGGGAGGGATGGAAGGAGTGGAGGAGATGAATTGAGAGGGAAGTCGTGATGGAAAGGGATAGAATTCGATACAGGAAAATATTTGAGATGAAGCAGGTACAGAGCTGGTGTGGCATTTTCTTGGAGTACTGGTTTGGTAGAGCAAAGTGGGTGAGGTTTCTAGGGGGTTGTTTCTGTCAATTTTTGGAATGATATTATCATAACATAAGTTATGGCGTAATGCGTCTAATAGCGTAATACATCTAGTTGTAAGGGACCATTCTATCAAAAAAATAATAATTCAATAATGGTCTATCAAAAAAGTTTAAAAACATAAGAAATGGAATCTCGATTTGCTGAAGCAATATTAGGAGTTCAAAATGGAAAGTATAAATCTTTATATAAAGCTGCAAAAGAATTAGGGCTTTCTAAAGATATTATAATGTAATATATTAAGGAGGGTTTATTGTATTCTGAAGTATATCAATTGTAATAGAAACTTTCTGCTATATAAAAGAATATACTTTTTAAATGAATAAAGCAATTGATAATTAGCGGCTATTCTCTAAGCCATCAATTATTAAAAGAATTAGCTAAGGAATTATATTCAAAACGAACTTATAATTTGGATTACTTCTCATTTAACTCCCTTGAACTTCTATCATAATACCTTCTTAATTATAAATAAATTCCACAATTTATCAAACGATATCCTTATCTTATAGTTGTTATTAACTATCAAATTAAATTTATAAAAATAAATAATACAACCAAAAAAACATATAGTATTTGATTTGATATATATCAAAAAGCGATTCAGGATTATAGAATTGAAAAAAAAGATAAATATAATATAAATGAATCTAGATATTCAATTGGGATAATAAAATCAACTCGAATTATTATCGATTTTATATTTTATACAAAACATTAAATATATCTAAATTGTTAAAAGTGGATTTCAATGGTAGAGTGTATTTATACGAATAGATTTATTCTTTTATTACTCAGGATTTTTAAAAATAAAAATGTTCTTCAAAATTGAATTCCGAAGGAAGTTCTTGATAGCTAATTCTTTTTAGTAAATACAAAAAACTGAATAAACAATCTCTATAAATTAGAATAGTTAAAATATATTTTTGAATCTACAATTTATATAAAAGCAGGTAGCAAATATCGGCTTTTTATTTACAATGGCCACGATTCTTATATTAGTGGAAGCTTTATAGTTCACTACCTTCAAAATCGAATTATACTTTTTATATTTCTTTCTTATATTTTGCATTTGCTTTAACTATTTGATATTGCGATTTTTGGTTTATTGAAAAAATGGCTAACTGTAGTACTTTCTGATTTGAATCAAGTTTAATTTGTATGAATACAAAAGATTGAATGGATGGAGGTATATATTAAAGTTTGAGATGATATATACTATTATCAAAATATCGAATTTGTATGGTGAAGAGTTGGGTTATATCTATTTAATTTATAGAGAGTATTTTATATATTGGGTTGAGAGTTTATCCTTAAAGTTGAAATATCTAAAGAGCCAATCCAATTTGATATTTTTAATCAAGTTTTTGTTAATAGCTTACTTTTGGATGTAGTAATCTTATAAATAGTAAATAACCTTCTAAATTCAACAATTAAAAATGATACAACTCTTTTAACCTCAATTCATTAATATATTTAAAAATTGATAATTGAAAATGAGCAATTTCGAGCTCAAAGTATTATTTATTAATATGATACAAATAATTTACAAGTTATTATGAAGAAACATATGATATGTAAAAAAGAAAAAAGATTAGTTTTGAAGGGTTATTTTTATATTTTTATGTAAGAATTATATAATACAATAATGAAAACCAAAAAAGCTATTAAAGTATAGATAATGAAAAAAGGAAAAGGAAAAGGGAAAATAATTGAATATGAGATTGAGATTGAAAAAGATATTGGAGAAGAAGTTGAAAATGAATTTGAAAGTGATATTGGAGATTGTATTATAATTGATTATTGAGTAATTAAGATTTTAATAAAGCGGTTCCCCACAATTAGATGTATTACATTATTAGATGTATTACGCTATAACTTACATTACCCGATAGAGACTTCGAGGTTACAAACTGAATTAGTAATATTTGCAAACAAAGAATTGTTTATTGACCACTGATCAATATCAATCTCAAGGGATTTGCTTCGATCGAGTGAAAGCATATTAGGATGTGATAAGCATTTCCTCTCGTCTTCATATTTTCATCTAAGAGTTATTATTTACTATACCATAAGTGTATAATGACATTCGAA
This sequence comes from Botryotinia convoluta, assembly GCA_004786275.1. Lineage (NCBI taxonomy): Eukaryota > Fungi > Ascomycota > Leotiomycetes > Helotiales > Sclerotiniaceae > Botryotinia > Botryotinia convoluta. The sequence goes on along the minus strand of PQXN01000012.1, from coordinate 154,546 downwards.
TCGCATTCATTTGAGAGGAAAACTATAAAATGACAATAAAAATACAGTCTGTTAAATACGTTCTCATCTCAATATATGCTGCCGCTCATAAAATGGAGCCGAATCAGCCTAGGTATATTCACCTCTTCCAACACCCAACAATCATTTACCTATAAACAGCAATCACTCCGTGACCCTCCGATCGGTTGTGTTCCATATTTCAAACTCTTCATAAAAATCACAAAAATCGATCACGAGGTTTCCATCTCGAATACATCACCAAGTTACATTCAAAACATATATTTTAACGAACAAGCTTCGACTTTACCCCTATGCAGGTAGATGCAGGGTTGACACAAGAGTGGCAATAACAATGCGCACAGATTGGTGATATATTTTGCGACTAAGCGAGGCGACTAAAGTGTTGGTGTGGCTACAGTTGTGACTTTTCAGAATTTCAAGGAGGTAAGCTTATCTAGATACCGTAGAGCGTCGAGAGTCTTAAAGTCTTGAAGTTTGATAAAATTGAATTTATGGAGGATCGCTGTCATGTCTTGTCGTCCGACTTTTACAAGAGAAGGCCCGGAATATTGGTTGTGACAATGTCCCAATCACAATATCCTGAGGCCTTTGCTTACTAGGTACCTAGGCAGTGAAGGTTAGCTCGCTTATTTGTGTGCCAGATATCGAAGGTGCGAGGGGTTTCAGATCTTATCATGAATGGCGTGGATTACTACTCACAATCCGATAGTTGGTTGGTTGAGGTATTAAATCCTGATGTTTTGAGTGCTTTTTCAGTTTTATCACATACTAAATGGAGGTCGTCGTCTGGTCGTTCAAATTGATATTTGGAAGCCAATATTGAAAGATTATACCAACGCTATTTGAGAGATATTTTCAATCAATCAGCTCTAAGCTCTATGTGACTGTCGCGGGGATTGTAACTCTAACCTAGGGTAGGTCGTCCTATCCTGTTTCAATATCTAGATTGTTTTGGGCTGTCTGCAAATTGACGATACAACAAGAACTTGATGAAAGAGGAAGGATATCATGTGGCCATATAAGACTGTGAAAAGAAGGAACTCTGCATGAGCTAGTCTTGATAGCTTGAAGTTAGTGTTAATTTAAGATGATGTACAGGGTATTCGAAGATTACGTCTTTCTCCCGCCTTTCAATCGTTTCAAACATTGTATAATTTATGTGACCTTGAGCCAATTTCTATGCGTGTATCATTTCAAACCTACCCCTTCTATTATCGAATACACTTGCATTAGTAAGCGCGACTTCGAATTCGATCATGGCAAACGGAGTTGCAAAAGGCAAGAAGTTGAAAAGATCTAGGGAAGATGAAAAACAATCAAGATCAGTCAAGAGGAAAAAGACGCATGACCTTCAAGAAAATGGAGACGAACAAATTGATATCGATTCTTCCTTAATCAATACGACAGAGGGAAAGTTCATTCTAAATATCTTGAAAGTATGTCGAATTTCAACGGGTTATAACCAGATAATTTTCGGCAAGAAAAAGCTAATAACTGAAAGCTCAAGGAAGGAAATCCAATGTGCTTGTGTACGGGTTGTAAAATTGGGAATCGTAGAGAGCGTAAAAAGGCAAGTTCATTGTTCATTCATTTTCTACAGGAAAGAAACTAACTAATCAAAGCTGATCGCGGCTGTGGTGAATAAACAGGTGAGTCCATGATTATGGTGAGAGCTAGCTCACCGAGAAAGATGCTAATCAGCAACAGAAAATATGGCGGTATATGAGTACAGTGTACTATGCAACAGTCCGTCTTGAGCAGAAGATCTCTAGCGAAACTCTTCTTGAATACTCAAGATGTAGATTTTGCGCGGATACACCAAGTGTAAGTTCGTTTTCTTACATTGTAAAACAACAGACTAGAGCCAGCAGATACTAATCAATAACAGGGCCCTCTTCAGTCTCAAAATATAACATTTACAGAACCCCCCGCGAACGGAAATAGCGAAAAGGATAACGAAGAAGAAAAGAACGAAGTGGAGGCATCCAAAAAGGCCGTCGCAAGAGATGAGAAGCTATAGCTATTCGAAGCCAGTTGGCACAATGCACAAAATGCCAAAATAATACAAGGAAGGATCGGAATGTTGGAAGCGAAGTCTGGAAAGAGAAATTCGCAATTGTATCTTCAATTTTTTTTCAGTTGTCTGAGTGAACATACTCTGCTGAGCGAGCTGAGGTCGTCACAATGTAAGCTTAGTAATAAATTACTACAAGCATTTATTAGTCCGTGCACACATTTCCCCAGACTTCGTAATTTTACCCCTCCAACCCCTCTATTAATAATTCCTATCATTGTTTCGTGAACCCAATATGTCCACCAATTCCAACATATCAGCTATGGCTCCTATTAAAGAGTTCACCCTCATCGTTGCTGCGACAAATAAGATGGGAGTGGGTAAAGGAGGCGGGCTTCCGTGGACGGGGTTGAGAAAGGAAATGGCTTATTTTGCGAGAGTTACCAAGAGGGCTGGTACTGGGGTATGTATTGCCTGATTTCATTGGCCATCTGCTCTACCATTATTTCTGCCTGCGTAGCAATATATGCTACAATGTGAACCTCTCTGTATAGCTTTACATCACTTACAGATGGATAATTGGAGCTGATTCCTTGAATTCGCACCCTTCTATATTCTCCAATAGAGATGTAGAAGGGAAGGCCAAGCTATGATATTCTGAATATTCTTCTCGGAGTTAGGGCCTATGATTGGAACAGTTCGACAAGTAACAGAAAATGGCTTAAACTGACCGAGTGGGATTTTTGAACAGAAAACAAACGCAGTAGTGATGGGGCGCAAAACCTGGGAATCAATTCCTCCTAAATTCCGACCTCTCGCGAACCGAGCAAATTATATGATTAGTCGAACACAAACCTCTGATCCCTCAGACGTTGACCTCGGTCCCGATGCACATGCCGCAACAAGTTTAACGAATGCACTCGAGAAACTGGGATCGAGGAGTCAAGCAAAAGATTCGAATAATGACGATGAAAAGGAGATCGATAGAGTTTTTATAATTGGTGGAGGACAAATATACAAAGCGTCTTTAGAATTGAAGGAAGCAAAGAGGATATTGTTGACCAGGATAATGGATGATTTTGAATGCGATACGTATTTCCCCGTTCAATTGAATGAGGATGGGACGGGTAATGGATGGAGAAGGACGGATACTCAAGCACTTCGAGAATGGACTGGGGAAGGGGAGGCGGTAGAGGGGGTGAAGGAGGAAGGGGGCGTAAAGTACATCTTCGAGATGTGGGAAAAGGTTGAGGAACCATGAAGGAGAATAATAGAAACAGGGGCTGAGCCATTACTTTGAGATGAGTCAGATATAGCAGACGATGGAGTCAAAAGATCCCCCCACAATAGGATCGCTTCATATCGAGTCAACCAACCAAGAGCCATCCAATTCTCTTGACTACTTTCCTCCGCCCTTTAAAAGTTCGTTTTTGCATACAAATACTTCCATCAGCATCCACTCTTTGGCACAACCAAGCATTTGATATTTCTGGATGCCCTCTAACCCTCGAATTCTCGCTCAAATGCCGCCTGAACCGCCGCATTAAAAGTATTTCTCTCTACTCCTATTTTCCAAAAAATGAGAAGCAAGCGATCTAGCAATCAATACTACTAAAATTCTTGAAAGACTAATTCTGTATACCCATCTGCCTCATCTCTCTGTTCTTCTCTGTATATTTATTCCAAGAGTAAATCAACCACAAAATCTATCTCAATCGAGAAGAATTCAACCCAGATGTCCCATTTTGTTCTTCTCGGGGAAGTGAAGATATCGTGGATGGTGCGACGTGACTGATCATGAGAGCGACGAAAGAAGATTTATTAGGTATAAAATATATGCTACTAAATCAATTTCAGAATTTAGTATATGATTATGAATACACTATGGCGTGGATTGGTTTTTTGAATCTCGCCAGGACTAGTTGCTCGCGGAGAAAGGATTAGAATGCAATCTGACAGTCTATGAAAGATCACTTTGAGGCAATTGCTTGTCCAAGATCCTTGAGGATCAAATTCCTAGGAGATCCTAGGAGAGAATATAGCAGGTGTATTATATGATATGCGTCATAGCATACTCTAACTTGTGAGTTATTGTATCGAACAATCAATTCCACACTTTAAGCCTCGATCTTTCAGAGTGATGGCAAAATCATCAAGTGATGTTGAACTTCAATAGCACCTCCATATTCACAGCGATAGCCTCAGAAAGACCACCTGGTAAGTTTGAATCTTCATACTATACTCTTGCCTATAATATCTATTGAAACTCCGTTCGGGGTGGTGTTATATTTTAAGTGTAGGCTTGAGTTCAATGTCTATTTGTTTACGAGATTTGGAGAATAGCTATTCCCTGAGTATAATCTGTACGAAAATTCATACGTATCTGTGAGAATATATCTCCAGGATCTGTAATACGCGGATTATAAACATCTGATATCAAAAAACACGGAAATCCAGCAGTTTTTCGATACTGAGCACTTCCGAAGTAACTTCACCTTGTCTCGATAACGAAAATCGGCTCCATTTCTATATCTCATGCTTTTGAATGCGGGTGTGTGCACAATGACTAGGTACTAAATCTCACACACCGTTTTACGAATATATGAATATACTCTGTCTGCATAATGAGAAACTTACCTCGAAAGTAAAAAATGTATGAAGCATTTCTCAGCTAAGTCTGTGTATTCCTTCCTTCTAGTCACATCTTCGGGTATTTCATCTCTACATTTCCCATCCACATCCATTCGCATGCATCCTCCATCCTCCATCTACAACATCCCCAACGCCGATTCAAACCCGCAATTGATTTCAATAGCTTTTGATGTATTCGGATTTCGATACAGCATTTTTGTTTTTCTATTTTTGGGGGTTTGGGTATATATTCAGACATGTTGCATATGATATGGTAATTAAGGGATTATGGTATAGAGTTTCTACGTGTGTGTGTAAGGAAATGATCATATTGTCAATGATCATCTGGGTAGTTATGGATGTTTTGATGTCTTGGTCATATTGATATTCGTATATCCCATTTGCTTTTGCGAAGATACTGGATAAATGCTGGATACTAGATACTAATAGAGAGCAATGTATCAAAATTTCCAATGCATCACATTTTTTCGGATATTCAATTCAATATTTTCAGAGTATTCCTTAATTGCATGTAATACACATCATTTCATTTTGAACCCAAATCCGAAGCTATACCCAGATCTTCAGAATTCAGATCCCCTCATCAGCTCAATCATTATTTATTACTATCCCATACATTCGTGAATCGTGCTAGTGCTAGTGTACTCATTCATTTGCCGCCTGCCCCTCTGCCTCCCCCCCTAACTACATCCATCACCCTTTATTCCATGTAACATACAAATGCACACGCATTTAAGAAAAGCTAAGTATCCTCTCAACTCCACATTCTCTACAAGCGCATTTAAACTCATATTCTTCTCCTTCCTTTCTGGGTCCACAATCCGGACATAGAGTCCACTCATTCTCCCCCTCTCCCTCTTCCTCTCCATCTCCATTTTCCTTCGCTTCTCCCGTAACTTCCCTCTCAACAACCCTCTCCACAATCTTCTCCACCTCCACCTCCACCGGAACCCTCACCTCCCTAATCACCTCTCTAATGTTAACCTCCGTCCTCCTCCCCAACGCCCTAAGCACCTCTTCCCAAAATTCCCCATTCTCACTCATCACCCTCCAAAGCCTCCCCTTCACCTCTTCATTCCCCAACATTCCCTCTAATTCCTGCACCGCCGCTTCCACCAACGCGTTTCTCAACCCCGGATTCTTCGTCGTCGTTTTCCCATATATCCGCTTGATGCAGTCGAAATAGATATCGAGATCTGAGATTTGCGTATGTAGTGTATGACGGAAGGATACCGCGGCGAGGGTTTCTAATGCGGGGACTTGGAGGTGTGAAGCGAGGTAGAAGATTTGTTCGTGGAGGGGGAGAGAGTATGTGGGGCCGGAGAGGTAGGTGGATGGGGAGGGGGAGGTGTTGGGTGGGGGAGAGGCGATTGAGTAGGCGGATGTGTAGAGATATTCTAAGAGTGCGATGATGGAGTCGAGGGGAAAGGAGGAGAGGTTGAGGATGCTGGGTTTGGTGGAGGAGCCGAACTAGGAGGGGGGTTAGTGGTTTGGTGTAAAGGGGGAGAAGAGGGGATAGGATAGAGAACTAACCATATTGCAAACTCCGGTATTATCAATCATACTCTCCAAAACCGGCGATTGGGAACACACAACTACTTTATGCGCATTCCATACTCGCACACCATGGAAAATTGTCAAGTCTGAGAATCGTCCTTCGACTAGAGCTCTATCAAACCGTGTTAGCTTCAAATGTGTGAAGTTGTTTGTCTTGGCTCCCTATTACTCTCTTCATTTGATCTTCAACCCCAAACGGATCAACAGCATCAGAAAAGAACTCATAAAAAACTCACTCTCTCAAAGCCAATAACGGCCCCTCCAAAACCACTTCATTCTCCTCAAGTCCCGATTCTCTTCCCCCAAATTGCGCACTTCCACTCCCACTCCCATTCCCCAACCCAGCATTCACATATCCCGCAAACCCGATCCCACCACCTTCTCCTCCTACCCTCACACCGCCATCCCTCTCCTTCCCCATCTCCTTCTCATCCAACTCATCCAAATTCAATCCACCAATTCTCCTACCCACACTCCCACTCCCCATCTCTCTCCCATGCATATCCATCTCCCCTGCACTCCTTTCTCTTCCAATCCTCTCACCCTGCGCAAATTGTTCCTTCCACAATTGTCTAGCAATCTCTTCTTCCGTTGTGTCCATCAATCTCCTCTTTCTCTTTTTCCTCTTTAGAACTTCTCTCAAAAAATAATTTCGAATGTTGAAAAGTGAGGTTTTCACAGTTTACTATTCGTATGTATTCCCTCCTCAAAAATGAGATTTATGCGCCCTTCGTGACACTTTGCGGCGGTTCAAAGAAGCGCGTTGATGATAATTCCCTCTATCTTTTTTTTTTTTTTTTTTTTTTTTTCGATTCTTGTGCCTATGTATCTAAAATTGAATTTAAATCCAAATCCAGACTCAGATCTGGAGAGTGCTGAGAATTCCCTTTTATTGTGTATCTCCCATTACTCTCTTTCTGTAATGGAGAAAAGAGCAGAGAAATGTATTTTCCTCTAACATACATACCTACTACCTATGTACTCCCCAGAGAAAAAATCCCACCGGTCCAAGAAAGAAAAGAAAAGGAAAGAAGATATGCATACATACTTATATACATGCATATACAGATACAGATACAGATACAGTATGTACGTTTCCGCAAGATGTAAATGCGAATGCGAATGCAAGATACCATTCTACCTACCTACCTACCTACCTACCTACTACCTACCTACCTCTCATCCAACCTCCCAACCAACCCACGAAATATGAATAAGCACGCAATCTAACTAGCTAGCTATCAAACAAAGAGAACCTTTCTGGAAACCATCCCCGAAATCTCCTGAGATACCACAAAAATACGGGGATATATCTAAGATACCTATGCAGAAGAAAGAGACTATGTATATAGGTACGCAAGACAATATTCCATACTACAATCGGTGAGTTGGGTTCACATGTGATATCTTTGATATATCTTATATCTAGAGATCAAGGTGAGGGGTAAAGTTTGATCCTGGAGTTACTAATTAGATATGATGGTTAAAACATGGATGGCTAGAAGATATCGAAAGAATCTGTAGAGTAATGTTAATAACTTTCGCCATAGAAATGCCATGTAGCATTTATTCCTGTCCCGTCGAGACGTACGAGTTCGGATTCAGTATGTGTGTGAGTCTTCCTTTATTAAATAATGCATTACTCCATTCATTTATCAAATAAAACAATTAAAGAAGCCAAGTACCTACTACTCGTAACTCCATACACAATCTTACACTTATCCCCCATCCAGATCCTCATCCCCATCCTAAATCTACTCACCCAACATAATCCCATTTAAAACATCCACCATCCCCATCACCACTTACAAAAACTTCTTAACCCCCCACTCACCAACCACACCTGCTACTCCAGCCCCCACAACAATCCAAGCCCATTCATTCTTCAACTCCTCTACACGGGGCCAGAAACTATTCTTCTCCATCTTGTAACTCTTCAAATCCTTTGCTTTTTTCAAATCTCTTTCCTCATACCTCTCTTCCTGACTCTTCTCATTCTGTCCATCTCCTCCTACATATCTCAAGAACGCATAGTTCACAAGAGGAGCCAGAAGCATGAGAGGATGGAAGATTCCTGCTCCGTAAAGGATGAGTGGGAAAGAAGCATGGATGAGTGCATCTCCTAGATAGCTATGGAGGGGGATTCGTGTTAGTTGTGTATTAAGTAATCAAGTAACGACAAAATGAATGAGAAGAGAAAGGAAAAATACATACTTAGGATGTCTAACAATACTCCAAACACCATCTCTCAACAATCCCACCGTTCTTTCCTTCTTATGACTCTCCAACTGCCAATCTGCACCCCCTTCCAAAGCAAATCCCGTCGTGAAAAGAAACACCCCAGCCGCATTAGCCACTTGCCAACCCGGATTACCAGGAAGTGGTTGATTTCCAATCAGCACCTCTGGCGCCGCCAAACTCATCGCAAACGGAAGCGCAATGATAGATTGCACGAGTGCTTCAGGCAGAAATGTCGAAACGAGTGTTTTATTCCAAAAGTCTCTTGTTTTCGGTAAAGAAGTATAGCGCGCGTCGTCTTCACCGCGAGAGATGGCTCGCGATGTGATGCGGTAGAAGAGACGGAGAGACCAGGCTGTGAGACCTGCCATGATGAGTTTTTGAGGATATGCGAGATGCGTCCATGTTTGTGAGATGTCGAAGTTGTGGCGTTCGAGTGCGAGGGTCCAGGAGGTGATGAGGGGGCCGAGGGGCCAGAGGATGTCTTTGAGATCGAGTCGGTTGGTGAGACGAGCGATGGTGTATGAGATGAGTGAGAGTGTTGTGTTGGTGGTTAAGGCGGGAAGGAAACTACGTTGTAGCAAACCAATTGCTGTGGCGTTAACCTGTGGATTCCATGGTGGGATAATAGAGGAGTTGGATCCAAAGCGATCTTGTTCTGAGACGGCAGAGTTGGAAGTATTATTTGTTGATGCTTTGCCTATCATCGACCGTCAATTGAAATATTCTTTGTTGAATTGAGCAACGGACAGGAAAGCTTACCCAGACTTGCCAAATTCCATTTCGATACCCTCTCTGTTACTTTCTCAGTAGGGATAGGATGGCCTCCAAAATGAGAAGCATGTGTATCTTGTTCGGCCATATTTAATTTCAATCTACCTCAATGCCGTGTTAGGGTAGATGTGTTGAAACTTCTCATATTTTACGAATAAGAAATGCTTTCTTTACCTCAACATCAAAGAGCTCCTTGCCCCTCATTCCAAAGAACGTCGTTTCAATGACGTTATTGCTCCACCTACCTCTCGGAGCTTCATTCCGTCAATGATAGCTGCAGCTTACTCCATGCAAAAAAACATTAGAGATTTAATCTAAAAAGGTACCACATTTCCGTTTTATATATCATTCCCATCTGAGATTCATCGTATCATATTTATCAAAATTCCCGTTTCGTATGAGTTTTCAAACGGAACTATGAGCTGGTATCAACTGAGACAAGGGATGAAGAGAGTTGTAATTATACGGTTGTCGAAAAGTTCAAAATGGTAAGTTGAAATGCTTAGTCAACCCCCACCCAATCGCTCTATCTCCAGACCTCATCTACTTCAACTTAGCCAGATACCCAGGTAATGCAGAAGATGTACTTCAGCATACATTCAAATCTAAGCATCTAATCTATATTCTGAACAACATCTCTACTGTATCTCAACAGCTTTATCTGTAACCCTCGCAACATCCTTCTCATCTCCATCTCTTGTTTCAACCTCCTTACTCAAATCTCCCAATTCCACCTCTACCTCTCCATTTCCTACACCTCTTCTTCCAACTCTCCCCTTTTCAACCCATCTTCTCCAAGGACCGTAGAGTAGTACGCTCGCGCCTCCAAAAACTACAAAAGCTCCACAGATACCTCCGCCAATAACATCGAAGTGATCACCTGCAGCATTAACTCCATCCCAGAAAGGTCCTGTTGAGAAATTCGCTATTAGGGAAAGTAATTGAATAACTCCAATGCAGATAGCCACGAGGACTGTAATACCAGTTAGGACAATTGAGTAGTAGAGAATAGCTATTGTGTCGCGGGCGAGGGATGTGGATGTGTAGAGAGTCATCATTAGTGCGCCGTCGGTGGTGTCGATTAGACACATGCCAGCTGTTAATTTTGTTAGTACCAGGCATCCCAGAAAACTTGATACTATAATATAGTATTATTCGGATAATAAAAAAGTAAACAATCATACCAGTAAATAAAACAGGAAAAATCAGAATTAGCCAAATGTTAGTTCCTTTAGCACCTTCAACAGATGCAATTCCCAGAACCGCAATCTCACTACTGGTATCGAAACCCAGTCCGAACAATACACCCAGAGGGTACATTTTCCATGGACGATCGATTACTTTGAAAACTCTTCGAAGAACTCTCATCATGATTCCTCCGCCATCAAAGCCTAATCCCGTTTCACCTCCATCTCCATCGACTTCTTCTCTCAGAACCGCTCGTAATTTAACGACCAATTTCCATAAAATCCATGCATTTCCAATCCCAAGTATGATGAGTACACCAGCAGATACACCCGTGCCGATAATTCCCCCTATATTACTGAAAGAGTTGAAGCGTGACTCAAGAGCGCCAGAGGTGGCTGCAACGACGATACAGGTTATGATCACGATAGTAGAGTGACCTAATGAGAACCAAGTACCAACTGTTACTGGTTGAGATGTATGAGGAGAACCAGAAGCTATGAGACGACGGGTCATAAGATCGATAGCGGATATGTGATCGGCGTCGCTGGATTTGATGAGTCGAAGTTTGAGAGTAGAGAATCACATGATCATAAGATAAAAAGTGGTTTTTGAAGAATCAGAAATCAGAACTTACAGAGCATGTCTCAAACCGAATGTATATGAAAGTACAGCAGATGAAGATAGAAGTGGATGAGAACGTAAAACAATAGCCACTGCCACCCAAATAATGATATTGATAAAAACCAAAATGGATATGATCCTAACTGCGGGGTAGGGCAGGAAGCGAATTTGAGGGGGTAAACGAGCAATCAAGGGATGAAGACATGTTGGCGGTCTAGGAGACATTTCAGGGGAAGATGAGATGCAAAGAAGATACTTCCTAACTCAAACATCAAGTGGAAACAAGTACAATTATACAAAACAAAAGATGAAATTTTGCAGAAAAAAATATTGAAGTTGAATACCCCACCATTGCCGCCAGTGTTACAATATTTGGTCTATCAAGGTCAACGTATCAATCCTAATCGGGGACCGCCGACTGGACATTGATAAGATAATGAAACTTCATTACCTATTTTGATCGAGTATGCCTCAATGAGAAAGACTTGGCATGATAGTAAAAAGTTCAACATTGAAGTTGAGGGTATTTTGTGTCGACTTTGATATTTGAATGTTTCTCTTCCGTGTACGGAGCTGCATGTAATATAGTTAAGTGTTTGCTCGATGGAACCAAGAACAGCATTCTAGTTCAATTGATTGATATGAGCCACGAAGCATATGGAGAGATGGCAGAAAGCCTCAATCCCAACCACCTTTTTGATCTCAATTCCGTAAGAGTCGAGATCCGTAGATGGTAAGGGTGAGAAGCAATGTGAGAACCAGACATGAAGCAGAAGGTTTTGATGAGATGCAAGATGCTGAATAAGTAACCAATCGTCAAACATTTTTTGAACGTGACCTTAATAGAAGTCGGCCAAGAACAACGTTGAGAGGTTCAACATGTCTTGGTGAATATGAATGTGAATGTGAGGTGTGAGGTGTGAGGTGTGAGTACACGGTATGAATAATCTGTATGTAGCACTAACTGACTAACACACATGAACATAGAGCATTACCCCCTTTATCCCACGATACGAATTCCAAACTTCTCTATTGAGATCCAAAAATATGATATCACCAATTGGTTCAACTTCGGCTGTTAAAAGGTTTCTATAATTATTGAATCGTAGCTAGTGATTGTACCTAGGTATCTATACTTGGTACACTTCACTCCCATGAATGTCATGTGGAAATAGTAACATCATAAGTAACATCATAAGTAACCACAAGTACCCCTTCCCGGGCCGAATAAAACTCCTTATTCTTTCATCAAGTTTCAAGCCGAAGAAAGTGTGGAATATCAATCCATTAAAAGCTTTAAAGTTGATCCACTACTTCTACTGCTCCCACTACCATGCATGTAACGGATTCCGATTGTGCCGCCAAACATCTAGATGATTTCTTTAATTAATTTGTTGGTTGTCAGGGGTTTGCTTTGTGTTGTTTTATTTTCTTTCCGGTGGACATAGGTATCGAGAACTTTTAGTGCGGGGCATGGGATTTGGGATTTTTTGATGATGATAATGATGTCATTTTTGGGGGGGGGGAGTAAATGTTAGAGTGAAGAATGAATTCAAACACTATAATATCTAATAAAAGTAATAAGTACATAAGTAAATAAGTAAATAAGTAAATACGTAAATACATAATACATAATACATAACATAATACATAATACATAATACATAATACATAATACATAATACATAATACATAATACATAATACATAATACATAATACATAATACATAATACAATACCTACCTAAGTATGCATTTATCGTAAACTATCAAGGTACCCATCTTCCTCATCATCATCTCAATGCATCATGATTCCATAATCAAATTATCAAGCATTACGATGTCCCAACCTAGTAAGTAGGGAGTGAACGAGTAGGGAGTGAACGATCAACCGCAAGCAGGTGGGGTCTTCAGGAACGTCATTGCTTCATTCGTACTTTAAGGTCTGCCCCGCATTTAGTTCCCTTCAGAAGTTCAGATAGTACGCTGAGAGAAAAAGCCGCAAGCGTCTATCTACTAGATACGTACCTACCTTGTATGAATCTCAGGATCTAGTGCCTTCTTTTTGTCGAGACTTTGAGAACCTGGTAAGGTAAGAATGAGAAAAAAGAATAAATACAAGTCATCTTCCCCTCTTCCTATTCCTTTTTTTTTCTACTTCATACATACAAAAACTTCTTTTTTCAAAACTTCAAGAACAATCTCTCAACTTCAACTCTTTCTCTTTTATAATACCCAAACATAAACACAATACTCAATCATCATGCCTATCTCCATCCCAAAAGCTGATTCCCTCAAGGACCTCTTCTCCTTAAAGGGAAAGGTTGTCATCATCACCGGTGCTTCCGGACCCAAGGGAATGGGTATTGAAGCCGCACGAGGATGTGCCGAGATGGGAGCTGATGTCGCCATCACATACTCTTCCCGTCCCGAGGGAGGTGAGAAGAACGCCAAGGAATTGGCCGAGACATATGGTGTTAAGGCTAAGGCATACAAGTTGGACATTGGTGATTATGCCAGCGTAGAGAAGTTGGTTGCCGATGTTGTCAAGGAATTCGGAAAGGTCGATGCATTCATTGCCAATGCCGGTAGAACTGCTGATAGCGGTATTCTCGATGGAACTGTTGAGGCTTGTAAGTTATTTTCCCAACGCTACTATTTCTTTGCAATGAACCATCACTAATAACCATCTTCAGGGAACGAGGTCATCCAAACCGATCTTAACGGAACCTTCCACTGCGCAAAGGCTGTTGGACACCACTTCAAGGAGCGTGGAACCGGTTCCTTCGTCATCACCGCTTCGATGTCCGGTCACATCGCCAACTTCCCACAAGAACAAACCTCATACAACGTTGCCAAGGCAGGATGTATTCACATGGCACGCTCCCTCGCCAACGAATGGCGCGACTTCGCCCGTGTCAACTCTATCTCCCCAGGTTACATTGACACCGGTCTTTCCGACTTTGTCGACCAAAAGACTCAAGCTTTGTGGAAGTCTATGATCCCTATGGGTCGTGATGGTGAAGCCAAGGAGTTGAAGGGTGCCTATGTCTACTTGGTATCTGATGCTTCCACCTATACCACTGGAGCTGATATCGTCATTGACGGTGGTTACTGCTGCAGGTAAATGTATTATATCTATTTTTTCATGACATGACTGGGATGAAAGGAATGGCTGGGTTCTGGAGTTTGCCACAAAAAATGATGGCTGATATTTTAGCAATATTCGATTGAAATGAAAAGCAATTTTTTCTCGAGAATATTCTTCTTTTGAGTGAATACACCATGATTATATGTGATCACAACAGCTTCAAGTGATAGTAATCTATATCTTGATATATAATTTGTAAAATGACTGTATTCTTAGCTGGCCTGGACGATATGACTGACACCCCTAATTCAACATGTTTTCCACCAGATATCGAAGTCACTACCGCACTCTAGCCCATTCATTCTGATTTAGAGTCATCTCTTCTTTCTTCATAACTTATAATCAACTCTTCTCATCTTATCTCATCTCATCTCATCTCATCTCATCTCATCTCATCCCATCTCATCCCATCTCATCCCATCTTATCTCACATCCTCAAAATTAGTTCTTCGATCGATATCTATACTACCTTCCACTTCCTTCCCTTCTTTGCTCATTCTATCCTCTCCCACTCTCCTCTTCCCTTAACCTCTTGAAACCGTATGAAGTATAATAATCTAATATTCTCCCTTCTTTCCCATTTCCCATTTCCCATTTCCTCCTATAACTACTCCTATTTTCCTTCTTGTTTCCTCTTTCCTCTTTGTCCTATAACTACTCCTACTTCTACCCCCAATCCTACGTAAATAGCGATGAGTAGATATATAACGAAGTAGAAGAGAATAGAAGAGAACAGAATGCATCGGATAACGTAGAGAGAAAGAGAAAGATTCATAAACCTTCACTTTCACCTTCATCATATTGAATCTCCTATTACAATCACCCATCACCCATCACCCATCACCCATCACCCATCACACATCACACATCTTCAAATACCTAGGTGTTCATACGTACATATTAATAAACCAGACGAGAAAGGACTCATTTGCTTCACCTAAATAATTCACCTACTCCAACTAACAACACTCGAGAAACTGGAGGTAGTAAAGTAAAGTATAGTATAGAAACGAGTAGGATAGAAATTACATCATAATACAGCACAGCACAGCACAGCAGAACACAGCAAAACACAGTAAAAATGATCAATTTCCATTCTAGTGAAACATAATATAATATAATAGAATCTACCTCATCTATCTAGATATATAACTAGAAATCTAAAATAAAAGACTTTTATAGTATCTACCTAAGTAGGTAAGTTAGGTCGGTATGCATATGTATGTAGTTGTGATTCCCAATTCTCCATTTTATCCGTTGAAAACGAAATGAAACGCCTACTACGCCACGCCGCGCCATCCATGCCATTTTATAGGTATCTAGCCTTCTATCCTTCCTTCTATCTAACTATACATGAAATTATCTATCAACTAGCCAATGAAATTCATAGACACTTCGTGTTTGTGTTTTGAGTCGCCGTGACGTGGAGATACGTACTTGTGAAATATGACGGAAAATATGTCGTCTTCCACATCATTGACCATATCCATATCCACATATACCATAAAGGTTATCAGTTTCTGCCACCTCTACCACCACCTCTACCGCCTCTACCACCTCTTCCTCCACTCCCGGCACTTCTTCCCTCACCACCACCACCACCTCTTCCTCCTCCATGTGGAACTCTAGGAGGATCTGGAATAATAGTCAGACCTGGAGTGCCCTTAAGTCCCATCTTTCCCACAATGCCTCTGTAAAGAGTTGGCGTCTCTGGTGAACCCAATCCCTCTTTTGCATAAACATTGCCTTGACGGACTAACTCCGCATTATCCCACTTCATAAGTTTGAGATGATTTTTATAGTATCCTAACCAAGCTTGATATGTTTTGGAATGATTATCCATCTTCGATGCGACTCTAAAAACATCGTTTGCAGAGCTCAGATCTGCGGGTGTTGGTAAAAATTGAATTTCTTTCAATGTCCATTTTGGAAATGCTCCTTCGGCATCTGTGACGATGAATACACCACGACCTTCTTTGCCTGCTCTGGCTGTACGACCTAGACGATGAATGTAAGATTCTTTATCGGCTGGAATACCAACTTGAAAGACGTTAGTGACGCCCGGGAAATCCATTCCACGAGCAACTACATCTGTAGCTACAAGAATACCATTTTTGGCTTCGCGATAATCGTTTGTGACTTTTGTTCTCTTACTTTGAGATACACGAGAATGTAATGCGGTGATGGGTGGGAGATCTGATAGTTGAGAGAGAATATCGGCGTAGAAATCTACAAGGGCAGCGGTAGGCGCAAAGACAATAGCCTTGAAGCTATCCTTACCTTCCAATTTCATTTCATCGCGAATAGAACCTACCATTGCTGGGGCCACATCAGAGAAATTTGGAACGGTAACGAGATGTTGAGGAACACGTTCATGAGTATTGACCTCTCCCTTAGGAATGGTGGAAATGAACTTGTAATCTTTTGAGAGAACTAAGTGAGCGACCTTTTCAACATGAGGAGCAATAGTGGCGGAGAAAAGCATTCCTTGTCTGTTGGTTTTGGCCTTGTCTGGGAGACATCTGATAATATCTTTGATGGCATTCATAAACCCCATATCGAGTAATCTATCTGCCTCGTCGAGAACGATAGTATCGAGATTGCGGAAAGCATCGATGATTCTTTCATCATTAAGATGGTCGAATAATCGACCTGGAGTAGCAATGAGAATATTACAGCCCTTCAAAATATTTTTCTCCTCTGTAGTTTTATTGGTACCACCGATGGCAAATCCAACCTTATAATAAGGAAGACGTTGTAGTAATTGACTCGCTTCCTTTGCTATTTGTTGTGCAAGTTCTCTCGTGGGTGTCATGACTAACAGGGAAATTCCATCTTGAGGACGTCTCTGTTTGTTAATAAGTGTCTGAATCGCAGGAATAAGAAAAGCAATAGTTTTTCCAGTTCCAGTCTTAGCCTGTGCCAAACAATCTGCGCGTTCTGAGAGTAAAGGACGAAGAGTTGCAGCCTGAACTGGCATCATATGGTCGAATTTTAAGTCTTCAGTAATGGTCTGGAGAAGAATTGGGTCGAGGAGATTTTCAGCACCAAGATCTGCGAATCGTGGAGTATCGAGAGGGACTGCAGTGGTAAGTGGAGGAGCGGCAACTGCAGCCATTTCTTCTGCAAAGGATGTAGAAGTAGAAAATGCTGCATTTTGGATAGGTGATGCATTTTGGGTAGGTGATACATTTTGAGCATTGCTGCCACCTCTGGCATTTCTGGCATTTCCTCTGGTACTTGCTAATTGAGAAGAATAACGACCTCTACGAGGTTGCTTTCTAGCTCTAGGGTTTGGTGGAGATGACATTGCAATTGTAATCGAACGTAGAAGTCCAAGGCGATTGTGGTTGATGGTTTTGTAAAGAGAAAGCATTGAGAGAGCCTGGACTTTTTAAGTTGGGTTTATCAGAATTTCTTTGTTGGAAAATTTCCTGATTAGTGAATAAGGCTAACATCAGCCGTACTTCAGCCTTGTTCATTACGTTTGATCTCAGCCAATGATTTCATACTTTGCAAAGAGTTTATTAATTCCTTGACTTAAGATTCGTTGTCTTCTTTTATATTGTATTATTTTTAGGTACTGTGAGTGTAAAATCAAAGAATTTTACCTACATGAATACTAAGAATAGACATTTCTGATATCCTCAGATTTATCCTTTTTAGAGAAGCATTTTGATACAAGGCTTTACCAAAACGCCTGGTATCTACCACCCGTTCCCATACTCCATGGAAATAAGACAGCCAGTCCAGTATACTCCCGTTCCCCATCTTGAACGCCAAATATTCAGTGTAAATCTTGATTATGCCTTGTTTTTCTCTTGCTCATGCTTTTTCTCCAATTGCTTCTCAATCAATTCCGCGACCTTCTTTGAATCGGTCTCCATTTCTCCATCACCTTCTCCTTCGCCGATTCCTCTTAATGACCCAAAAACCCAAAACTCCTTCAATTCTCTGGTCAACTTTAAGAGGTCTTCTGCTGCGCTTGTCTGCTCATACAGTTATTAGTGATACTCACTAAGCTTAAGCCCGGACACTACAGAAGCTAAGTATATGAAATAAGAATAAACGTACCAAGGCATTACTCTCAACCTCCATTCTCAATCCCTCTGCAGCTGCAGTCTCCTTCGTAAATGCATCTTCAGTAGGTAGCGCAGCAAGCTTAACAAGATTCTGGAAACGGATAAGGAGAGCAGCGATAGCACGTTCCTGGCGGTCTGTAAGTTCGTCAGCTTTGGACCTGCGTAGTTCGGCTAGATTATCAGCTGAGCCATCATTGTGAACAGATTCGTATTTCTGGACTGGATCATTTTGACTCGGTCTTTCATCTTTGGCAACTGGCTCGGTGATCGCTGTGACTTCATTGGGCAAGTTGGGGCGTGGATCATCTTGGTGCAACATGCCATTATCAAGGACTAGTTCAGGTAGTTCTGCGAACTCGTTTGCTGTGACTTCGTCGGGCAAGTTTAGGTTTAGATCATCTTGGTGCAACGTGCTATTGTCAAATACCAGTTCAGGTAATTCTTGGAATTCTGGGAATTCGTTTGCTGTGAATGCGTTGAGCAAGGAAAACCTTGATTCATTCCCATCGTCTAGAAGATTTTCCATGGACACATCATTTTGAGCCACTTGTGCATATGGATCATTTTGGCGTAACATTTCGTTATTGGAAATTGGTTGCGCGGTTGCTGTGACTTCGTTGAGCAAGCCTGGTATAGATACGTCTTCAAAATTTAAGGAATCTTCCATGTGTAGATTAATTTGGGTCACTTGTGCAGGAGAACCCTCTTGGCGCAACATGCCGTTGTCGAAAACTAGTTCATTGGCTGCTGTGACTTCCCTGGGCAAACCGAGACTTGCATTTCCTTGGTGCGACCTGTTATTGTTGAAGACTGGTTCACCAAATCCTAGTACCTCGTTTGCTGCATCTTCATTGAGTAATCTAGGGTTTGAGGTACTTGCGCCAGTAAACTCAGTGGGAGGTTGTAGATGCACGCTAACTCCTTCGTGGGTTAATCTAGTGCTTGATGTATTTCCGCCAGTAGAATCAACGAGTAGTGGATGCGTGCCAACTCCGTAGTAGGGCAATCTAGTATTTCCACCAGTAGACCCAACGGGCTGTAAAGGCATGTTAAGCCCGTAAGTTAGAGCGCCAATGGATTGAAGAGGCATAATTCCGAATTGATAACCACTAGAGTAGGGCATGGCACCCTCTGGACCAGGTATCCACGACATAGGCTCAGTCGCTACGGCGTTGGTAGATTGAATCATAGATGAGTCGGAGACCATTGGCCAATTGGTCATGACGGAATCACTGAAGGGCATGCTAGAAATTGGCCCAAGGCCAGCAGAATTTGATATATCGGTGACGCTGGATTCATAGATTCTAGTGAGATGACTTGTAGGATGACTAGCCGACGCTCCAGACATGTGCTCATTGCCAAGAGGAAGCAGGAAGTTGGCGGCATTGGCTTGATTGGTTTGCATATAATCACTGGAGATCGCTCTAGCCATAAGTCCAGGGCGAGAAGGGGCTGAGGAATCGATGGCATTGTCTTCGTTGATTCTGGTGGAATCACTAGTCGCAATTGAATTTCCGGAGACCGTTCCTATGATTTCACCGCGAGAAGAATCCCAAGGATCGCGATTACCAGACATGTTGAATTCGAGGCGCGTTTGCTATATTATCGATTTCGTTCTGGTCGCTGTCGAAATCGCGATTGTATTGATTGATCAAGTCGATGATTGATTGCGTTTAAATCATGAGAGTTGTAAATAAATAGTAACAACTTACCAATTAAAGCAGCTGTAGTCTGCTGCGTACCTTCCATCTTGATTAAAAATATATAAGTACGGTTTGCAATTATGCGATGCGATGCAATGTGGGAGTGAAGTGAAGTCTAAAAAGAAAGAGTGAATGTGAAGTTAAGAAAGGAAAGCTTGAAGCTCTCTTATGCAAGGTGCCCCTCTTTTAGTGTGCCCCACTTAAGATTCACCGTTCGTTCCCAACTTCCCCCCTCGCCAATCTATTTGATTCGCGCCCCGCAGTCATCATTGTTGTACTTGTTGTCGTGTCAAAAGTTCCGAGTTTTTGGATTATTAAATACGTTTAATCGAATACATCCATTCTTCTCTTCAATTAAGTTTTACAGTGTCACAGACAAGTCCTTCAAAATGCAGTCTGGAATAACAGGTATAGCAGCATCTCAATGTTGTTCTGAGTAGAGCTAACCACTTGTATTCTCACAGCTTCCCAAGAACTTCACACGGCGTTCAAAACGTTCGTATCTACGGAATCGCAGAGAGGTCTTCTCTGTACCATCACTGGGGAAAGTCTCACCCCTTCCGCTATCCTCGAACCCTCCACTTCATCCTTCGACAATGATCTCGACCTCCTAGCACCTCATCTCCAAGAAAAAGCTGCTTTATACATAATACTTCGTCGCTATCCCTCCAATGATCCCGCCCCTTTCGTTGCCATAACCTATGTTCCCGACTCCGCGCCTGTGCGTCAGAAGATGCTGTTCGCTTCTACACGTCTTACCTTGGTTCGAGAATTGGGAATCGAGCGATTCAGAGAAACAATATTCGCGACTATGAAGGAAGAGTTGACAAAAGAGGGATTTGCTAAGCATGATAAGCATGTCAAATTGGCTGCGCCGTTAACAGAAGAGGAACAAAGTCTGGGTGAGGTGAAGAGGAAGGAAGCAGAAGAAGGCAGAGGTATGAATGAGAGGAAGAGTCATATAAGTAGCGGCATTAATATGCCAGCTACGCCAGATGCATTAGAAGCCTTAAAGGGGCTCAACCAGGACGGTGCACATAACCTGGTTCAGATCGTAAGTTTCGTTGTTCCTTGAATTGATAATTAATGGCTAACAAGCCCTAGAAAATGAACATTGCGCAAGAAACCATGGAACTTGCTTCAAAGACACAAACATCTATCTCAGAACTCAGCAGCACTATATCTGCCACCGAGCCTCGATTCTCTTTCTATCGCTACACTCACGACCATAACGGCTCAACTTCTTCTCCAATACTGTTCATTTACACTTGCCCTTCAGGTTCCAAGATAAAAGAACGAATGATCTATGCATCATCGTCTCGATCCGCTCAACAATTAGCTGAGTCAGAGGCAGGACTCACCATTGAGAAAAGACTCGAAGCTGGATCTCCCGAGGATATTTCTCAAGAAAGTATCGATTCCGATTTACATCCTAAGGCAGAGGTGAAGAAAACATTTGCCAGACCTAAGAGACCTGGAAGAGTATAGATATTTAGGATAAATTTCGACTCCCGACACATTATCAAGCGAAAGGAAAATATGAATTTGGTTAAAGATTCTATGGGTGCTCCCTCTCTCCTATACGAGACGATATTTATGCGAAATGATCATTCTTAGAATACCATATTATACAACGGCATTATACCTCCCCACATTCTATCCAAACGTCTCGTGAATTCTGGATATATACTCAAAAAGTCCCGTGATCCCCGTTATCTACGCATATATCCATTCACTCTTCATATCTCCCTCCAAACAATGGCATATCGCTATGCTCCAACTTCTCCTTCAAAAATTCATAAACCGTAAATGTGACAGCCTGACCCGGCGCAACTCGCATTATCCGCGGTGTAATTCCCTTATAAAACGCATGAAATCCTTCCTGTCTAAACATGTCCCCTGCAATAGTTTTTATCCTACTGAGTGCCGTTTCTCCAGGTACTCCAGGAGTTTTCTGTAAACGCGTTTTGATGGTATCGATAGGTGCATTTGATAGAGGACCCATAGCTCCGGATACCAGACCGATTAATGTAGTTTGGTAAGAGGGAATGGGGGAGTCGGAGTATTGGGGTTGCCATTTTTGGAGCAGTTCTTTGAACTCGGTATAGGCGGTGAAGTTTACAGCTTGATTCGAACCTGGGTGATGGGTTAGTATGAAATTTGAATTGCAGACCACTAAAATTGTGCATGGTCTGGGGAACGTGGTGGGGAAATGCGGGGATAGTGAAATAGGAAATAATTGATAACAAGGGAGTAAACATACCTTGCCGTAAAGCAGTTAAAGATATTCCACGATATAAAGCACCGAATCCTTCTTCCTTTACAACGGTATATAATGCATGTGCGGCATTACGATATTTTGGTATGTCGAGAGGATCAGCCATACTGTGATGTTGAGCTTGAAGACGAATCTTTATTACTTCCATGGGCGTTACAACGGCGACGGCTTCGGTTACACCTGCTGCTAGACCGGCTGGAGAAGGTGGTATGTTAGCATTTTGTCATTTTTCTTTTTGTGAAGCACCTATATGTCTTCTCTTGGATATTCTCTTATGTACCCAGAAATCATAAGAAGGGTAGACATACCCAAAAATGTAGCCCTTCCACTAACAACCCCCGTCTCCTGATCCGCTAGCCACTTCTTGTACGCCTCGAAACTTGTAAATCTTATAGCCATCTTCGGTACAATACCAGTTATAACGGCACCGAGTCCTTTGTAGAGACCGAGGGGGGTTTCGCGCTTCATGATCTCGGCACCCGTGGTGATGAATCCTCGTTTGGGAGCACCGGGGGCGCGTGCCCGGCGAGAAAGTTGCATACGGACTTTTATTGTGTCTATTGGACGAGAATTGGTTAGAATTCGAGGAGTTGTTTGGATGAGTGTGGAATGAATGGATAATTGGGGAGAAACGCACCTAAAGGATGGCATACAAGGGCCTCCATCATTCCTGCGGCTCCACCAGCTATATGTTGTTAGACGATATTCAATTGAAGTTTATGTTCGTGGAGTTAGTGACTCACCAACAAGATTTGTGGCCGCTGAGGCTGGTTTCTTGCCATCTGTGCCTTTGACACTTTTCGCTGACATATTGGGTATATATTACCTCTTCGCAAAGGATTTGTGTAACTGTAAAAGTTTGATCAAATGTAAAGCTCCAATTGAGGCCAATGTATTTCAATATTGGTAGGTAGATCGATACAACAACTATGCGTAATGGATTCTCTATTTCTCTAACATGTGAAGGTGCACTTCTATATTGACGTTTGCGAATTCAAGAGATATTTAGAAGTAATAAGATAAAAATGAGTCAAAAAGCAGCTTGCTTTTACTTCAGGGTAACAAGAGAATAATAAAAGTAAATAAACCCTCAATGCTGGTCGCTCAAGTGTATATATGAGTCTACATTCTTTCCGTTTGCGTTCGTCCAGCTGGGCCGAGCTATCTTGTCCCGCGGCCCATCTCTTCTCCCAAGCCAGGTCATGTTGTACTTTCACAGCCTTGCATGAATAGGGAAAGGGAATGGGCTTCCAATTGAAAGTTGTGGAGCCCCGGA
Source organism: Botryotinia convoluta (assembly GCA_004786275.1). Taxonomy (NCBI): domain Eukaryota; kingdom Fungi; phylum Ascomycota; class Leotiomycetes; order Helotiales; family Sclerotiniaceae; genus Botryotinia; species Botryotinia convoluta. The sequence continues at coordinate 130,992 of PQXN01000012.1, read as the reverse complement.
CTCGGATGGTAGCTAAGAAATGCTAAGCTTGTGCTTGGTCTTCGACGTGCCGGTTGGTAGCTCGGTTCAACGGATATAGATTTTAGGGGATGTGCAGCCAGGGACGCCCGAAGCGGCGGAGCGTAGAGCTTGGTTTTGGTATGGAGGGGTAAATGCCGAATTTTGATATAAAAACTAGATGCAAACTTGCAAACTTACTATCGTTGGACTTACCATTGGGACAATTTGAAATGGTTGAGAAATTGATTTCATTATTCAACATGCCAAATGCAATTGAGACAAAGGATGAATGCAGTTGTGTTTCTTCCATTGTCGCAAATGCTCTGTTCTTCTTGGCTTCAAATTCCAAGCATTGTTTTCGAGCATCTGACGTCTTACTTTCCATTGACTTGTAGTACCGAGCTTCCTTCAAGACAGGATAATTTATTTTGAGATAATGGGTCAAGTTACTCAGATAAGCTTGTGATAACGCGGGGGTCGGTCAATACCGGAGGCGGAAGATGAAAGAGCTTTTCAATTGAACCGAGGTTTATTATGGCAGCGTCACGTGATATTGAGATCCAACATTGAGATCGGGTAAGATGGTTGTTGTCGGAAGAGATGCTTCGATGCGATGAGACGAAAGAAAGTATTCAGCTTGTGGATGAATAATAGTGTATGAGGTCTTGACTCATGGATGAGAACAATTCGATTGTTTGAGTCGTGATCGTTTCTGTTGACTTGAGAGGTTTCTCTATCCACTGGCGCAGAGATCATGCTGCTGGACCACCAAAGTTTTCCAATATTGTTGCAAATGGGCACATGGACCATATTCGAATAGGAAGGTGGTAGGAACATTAATTGCTCCTTTAAACAAATAGGTTGCCCTTTGAAATCTCCACATCATGGAGCACAACAGCTTTCAGCGAACCACAAGTTCGCAAATGGGATTTGGTACGCACCAATCGTACATACGAGTGTACATGCATGCGCGATTGCATGTACAACTGAGGCAAATGTCAGCACGACAATCCTTCCTCAACCCATCTTCTGTTTGTATTGTATTTTAACTTTTGTTGGTTATTTTTGTTGGTTTTTTGTGTTGAATCCTCAAATGTGATTTTGTGTTAAAGAAATATAGTACGGCATTGGCTGTCTATATTCTTAACGTTTGTCTCTTTTTTTGTTTTCCCTGCTCAGTGTACAGTGTGTTTCGCGACAAGATGTTACGAGCGGGCGTAGAGGAAGAGGGGCTGCCAGCTGAAGATAGATTGGATGAATTGGATTATATGGACGAAGAATTTCTCGAAGACAGCGAGACTTCTTTACTTCGAGAATCAGATGCGAAAGAGAAAGATGCGATGGAAGTTGGGAATTTATACTTGATGTGTCTGGCCATCAGCACTGGCGGGTAAATACCCCGCCTTGGTATAGGTTCTGTCATTCATTGTTGACATTTGGTAGACTTCAAGTGATATGGACGGCCATTATGTCTCAAGGCTCTGTAAGCATTTATCTAATATTTCTTATATCCTTAATCATGTGCATAACTAATTATTCAAGCCTTACCTGGTCTCGCTCTCGGTTCCCAGCTACCTCATATCCCTCGTTTGGCTCGCTGGTCCCCTCTCTGGTGCAATCGTTCAACCATACATCGGCATTCTATCTGATCGCTCTCAACACTATCTCGGCCGTCGTCGACCATTTATTATCATAGGTACTATCGCAACCATTGTCTGTATCCTCGCACTTCCTTGGACAACCGACCTGATCTCACACCTCTTTGCCTTATTTGGAAGCTCCCCCGTAGGTCGCGGCGCAATGATATGTAAAGGGCTTACCGCAGCTGCTTGGATATGGGCTTTGAACATCGCAATTCAACCCGTGCAAGGGGGACTAAGGGCAATTATCGTAGACTGTGTTCCGCCGAAACAACAAGTAAAAGCTTGCGGCTATGCGAGTGCTGCTGCCGGAATTGGTTCAATTTTAGGGTACACTGCCGGCTATGTTTCTCTGCCGAAATATTTACCATGGCTTGGCGACACTCAATTAAAAGGGCTTTGTCTGATTGCTTCCGTGGCATTGGGTTCAACTGTTGCGGTGACCTGCTTTACAGCGAAAGAAAAACATTTTGTAGATTTAGATGCGAGTTCAAAAAAGCAGAGTTTCGCGGGGAATTTACGTCGAATTTTTAGCAGCACAAAGACGTGTCCGAGAGAGATCAGGAAGATTTGCATGGTTCAATTTTTTGCTTGGATAGGCTGGTTTCCGTTTTTATTTTATATAACCTCGTAAGTTCTCTTTATTGTCATCTCGTGACTCTTGAACATGATACTAATGAATTGATCTAGATACCTAGGCGGTCTTTGTACGTTACTCACGATTTCTAATGTTGATAATAGCGAAACTGACTGGATCCAGATGAAGCAGAATACACCGCGATATCCAAAAAGGAAACTCCTACTCTCGCATTTCCTACCATATCATCTCTTACTACATCACCTCATTCCATCCGTCATGCAACATTCATCATGATTCTCTTCGCCCTCGTTGCACTCATCTCAAACCTGACACTTCCTTTGTTCATCTCACCCTCCTCCATCAGTTCTAAAGATCAGAAACCCACTTTCATCTCCCGCCTCCACATCAAATTTCTCACCCTTCCCCGCGTCTGGACATTCTCTCATATCCTCACCACCCTTCTCACTATATCTACCTTATTAACATCGACCTTTGTCTCTACCTCAATCCTTGTTATCTTCCTTGGCATCTCCTGGGCCACCACTACCTGGATTCCTCTCGCCCTCATCTCTACTGAAATTTCGCAATCTCAACATCGCTTCCGCTCCACTACCTCCACTTCTTCCATCCCCCTCTCCCAAATAGCTCAACCTGCCTCTTCATCCCACAAAAGAAATAGAACCCGAGAGCCATTACAAGCAGGCACAATAATGGGTCTCTACAACATGGCAATTGCTTTGCCGCAAATTATCGCTGCATTACAGGGGAGTCTAGTATTCTGGGTATTAGGAGAGGCTGGGATTGTTGGAACAGAAGCAATGGGCTGGGTCATTAGATTGGGATGTTTGGGAAGTATGTTTGCTGCTTGGTTAGCTGATTCATTATGAATTACGCCGTTTATGAATAGTAGGGAAATTTTTGGCGATGGGTGGTGTTCAGATTCTTAGAATTTTTGGGATAAAATTCGGGTTTGGTGATACATAATTGGCGTTATATTGCGTTGAGATCAGGGTGATAGTGGAGTTAACATAGCAAATACATATACTTGAAATCTTACTCTTATCAAATTTGCGCTGATTCTAACAAATCAATGTCTCGATTCAATTAGTACTTTTTTTTTCTCAATCTTCACTGTTCTTGTATCAATATATTTCGAATCACTTGGTTGTATCTAAGAAAGCTGAGAAGATACACGCTCAGCCTTTCTGTATGGAAGCATCATCTCAAATGATCTGCTAATACCTTTCAAACTAGGCAATACTATCTAGTAGACTTGATATTATCCAGACACATTCAGCCGGCGCTCCTAGTGGAGTATGAATCGACCATCGAGGATTCCACTAAAGGTCGAAAGCCCTCCTCATTACACAACCTTGATACAGACAATGACCATTATGATAGCTGCCCCTGTAACTCATTGATCTCGTAATTGAGATACAAAATTTAATTCTTAGCTTCCGAAGATTATGAACTTCCAGCCTGTGATACTTCCAAAAGAATGAATGATAACCTCAAAACTGATAGCTCATGAATCTTTTCATTTCGACATATACATTCATCTATTCTGAATAGTCAGCCTAGTCTAAAGCTAAAGCTAAAGCTGAACAAACGTCCTTATCTTATATAGACATGCAATACATCCTCACCTTTCTCTTCCCCTTCCTCTCCCCCTAAATGAGATTAACAGGTATCCCAGTATAGAAAATATACATCACAATCTCTATCTCGTTATCTCTAATCAAGATACATAACACATCTCCAATCGTCCCCCTGAAATCACTAAGATGGGACTAAACTAATAAGCGAGCTTAGATGGCGTTACTCATTGCTTTTAGATCCTCAATCTTTAATCAAAAGATAAGTATCTCCGTTTCTTGAGTAGAACTGCAAGGTATTAAAGACCTGTGCCAGAAGTATACTAAATGTGTACGCTATTCTGGGGGAGTGTAGATCGCAGCTTCTAGCTCCTTTTCTTTGGTTAGACTGATTGATTGTATAGTATAGACACAACCAATAAGTCTAGTTAATTTTCTCATACAATGATAGACATCCAATAGCTAGAAGATCTTTCTCTTTAAGGTATAGAGCACATCAAATGATCATCTAAAAGCCACTTATATGATCCAATAATCTCGACCAGCAAACCAGGAACTGAATATTTCATATAAATTTTGTCTATTCAGCATCATTCAAATATCCAAAGGCCCTTCATCCAGCATTTCACACTCTCCGTTCAAATTCCTCGAATTATCTAAATATACCAACCAAGGAAGACATTGAAAACTTCCGTTTATCTAGCAAACTATTCAAAATCTTCACTATATGTCAAGCCCTTAAAATCCCGCCACTATACTATATACCTCTAGCTCCATTCTCACCACTTTTCTCCTCAAAACCAATAAACCCAACCGAAGATATCTACAAATCCTCTTTCACGAATCATGATCTTTTTCTATCATCTCTTCATGGATCTAATTCGAGACTCGTTACACATATGTAACTGTTATACATATACAATGTACAGTATCAACACCCATACTCCTACTCCTCTTCATCCCTCGCCCCCCCTTTGGAGTTCAAAAGATATACCATTCAAGAAGCCGCGAATCACTAAGATCCAAAAGAGTATATATGAATCAACACTTAGCTCAGAAATTTGAACTACGAAAGCTTGAAGTGCGTACTTATATTGAACATAATAATACTCTCTCTCTATATATAGTTACGTACACACATTCTCTATAAGAACCCAGGGGGTATAGAGTATAATTCTTTCATACACAGTTTCCTCGAACCTCACCCCCCCTCCCCCTTAGAAAACCACACACCCAAAGCCCAATGATCTCCCCATACATACCTCACGACTCACAATATACCCAACCGAACCCAATCATCATATTATCCATCCATCATATAATCCATCGGCTACCCACACCTGTCCCCTATTTCCCACTCCCCTATTCCCCATCCCCACCCTCATCCTTCATCCCTCCCATTTCTTACTCCCCCTTATCAAATCAAATCAAATCAAATCAAATCAAATCAAATCAAATCAAATCAAATCAAATCAAATCAAATCAAATCAAATCAAATCAAATCACAAGAAAACAATCTCTATCTTCATCAACCAAGAAATAAAGAAAGAAAAAGCATTAAAACTAGATCCAATTTTACAACTCTCATAATCCTCACTCTCTCACCATAAAAGAGTAGCTTTCTTATACATACATATATGTAACACACAACAAACTTCAAGCTTGTCAAACACGATTCAGAACAGAACAATATATTTCATTCGGAAGAGAATAAATGATCAGGACACCTATATACTCCCAGTGATCTCCCCTTCAGAAGCGAATCCCACAATTCCATATCCATACTGGTATATCGAATGCATAGATAAATATATAAATCTAAGCACCTAAATAATATCAAACAATATTACAATACCCAAATTCCATATTTCCCGCACATCAAAAGCGAATACCACAATTCCAATTCCAAATCTAAATCCAATACATCAAAGGCATAGATAGATTTGAATAGTATCAGACGATATGCGTCAATAATCAAATGACATTCAGATAGCCAAAAAAAAAACTTTCAAGAATTCAAGTATAAGATATGCTAACAATACGACGAGAAGAATCGGAGTACAAGTTCAATAAGGATAATTGCTAGCTATATTTCTCGAGTGTATAAGAAAAGATATATCATTATATCGATTTGAAATGCTCAATGAATCACTCGAATCCATCTCCATCAACCTATCTCCAATTTCCCACATTGCGAGCTCTTTCCACAATCCGCCATCTAGAAAGTCTGCAACCAACTCCCGGCATTGTCTATGAGAATGAGATAACTCCCGACTTCAAGCATCCCAGCTTTTCGACAAGAAACAAATTCGATACTGACCATTTACCTACCCACTTAAAACCTACAAACGTTCTGCCCATCTAAACACCGTGCCTATCCGTCCATCAAACATCAACACCCAGATCATTGCCTCATCATCATGCATCATACTCACAGTCATCGTATTCCCATTCCCGCGCACGTTACTCCCTCGTATTTCTCCTCTTCTCCCAGGATATCCCCTCTAATATATCTCGACCTGCACTGCCACAATTGCCAGGTGTCTAGTCTACACACTAAAACACGTGATAATTGCAACCTCCAACTTTCAAATGCTACCGAAACCTGGCGTCTCGACAGATTGACGAATGGAACTCAGCCTTGTGGAGTATCTTGAAGTCTGGACTGTCTTGGTTTCGTCATTGTTCAGATGAATCATTGAGGGTCTCGATGTGGATTACCAGTATATATAGAATTTTCACCATTCGGAGAATTCTGTACTCCGTACTTTCGTAATGCATGTGATATTGCGTTTGGCTGTTGAATCATGGTGGATCTCAAACGAATCTGAGGTGGCGGGATCTGAAAGCTCCGTCATTGTGAATAATAGTTGAACAGTACGAGAAGTACTAGTCAAACATCTCAAATTTCATAATTTGAAGGGCGTGGAGCTTGGTGAGTAATATGATAAAAGTCAATAGTAATAGCAGGTTGACTAGAGCTGCAGGAAGACTATCCTTTCATTTGAAATTCGAAATTGCACCACCCTCGTACGAGCCATTGCCAAATGTCGTGCATCGTTGTATGGGGGTACCAACTCATCCGCATATGTTGTGAACAATATCCCCGCGTACCCGAACTACCAACTCATTGTCACTTATCAAATAGAACTCATCATATTTGTGAATCATTCCACCTGTTAAGCAAACAACCATCCACCTACATCGGAATAACCTTTATCTTCTTCATCTATTCTTTCACTTGGCAATTGAAGCTGAATACTGGCCAAGCAAATGCCAAATAAACTTCTCAGCCATCTGTGTAACGTAAGACAAACTCACGAGCTGAGTTGTTCATCCAGCCCTATGGATCGATCAATCCAACCCCCACAATTCGAAGTAAGCCGAGAAGCCAAAACAGCCAACCCTTAACGTTGTGTACATCAGATTTTCTTCCTTTCCTTTTTTTCTTCCCTCTTTCTCCACAATATGAAAACTACCGTATTGTACACGCATGTATTACGAAGATTATGGCGGGATCACTTGTTCACGCCAGCCCCAGATAGTTGAACCACAATTTTGAGTGCATACTTTGATTCCGAAGATGAGTGCGTTTATGCAGGTGAGTAGTATGTTTCACCAGGGACTGTGTTGCACAACAAGAGCTTCAACTTTGAAGATCGAAAGAGAATTGAAGTTTAGCATTCGTTATAGAAAACGAAGATCGTGTAAATGAAATGAATACAAGGTTATCATCGTCCACTCTTTCGGCCCACGGAAGTCTGTCGTAAGTTGTAACTCGTAAGACGAAATTCTTTTCCCAAAGAGATTTTGCGTGAAGATCTAGTCAGGATATGAAGATCTAGAATGTCCAGAATCGTGTAGTATTGGCAGAACAATCTCCATTCTAAATATTAAACTCCATAAATTCATTTGAAAGCAGAAACTTTGATCAATTAGTGACACGATGAAAATTCTGAAACAAGGATGCAACAACCAATTGGAGCAACACACTCCAAACACATGTGCGATAATCCAGCAATATTTTGATTTGCTGTGAGAGATCTTTTCTAATCGGTCAGACAAAAAAGGATGGATGGGAATTGAATACGCATTATCCGGATAAATTGCGGACATTTAGATTAAGAAGGCATGAGTGAGTCGTTGGATGACTCCCCCACGGAAACTTTTTGATTAGAATTATGCCTAGGCTTTGATCTGTAGATTATGGAGACATAAAATGTTGTTGGAGATGGAGAAAGTAACCGTCGATGCCTTGACCATATCGTGGAACGTGAGAGATTTATGGATACAAATTTGATGCGGAGATAGGTACGGCTCAAATGGAGGGTTTTTGTGAAGAAAAGAGAAACGAAGGCTTCCATGGAAGAAAAAAACTGCTCGTAGCTGCACATGCAAATGTAAATGCAAGTTGTAAGATTCTTGACGTCCGATAACAGATTTCGGATACTTTTTAAAGGGGGTCTACGATGGATGTAAATGTACTGAGTCGGCTATGGAAATCTTGGTACCAAAATGGAAGGACCAAAATGAAGAAAATGGTTCGACAACACCGCGTACAACGGTTCTGTAAGCACCGGCCAAGGATGACGGAAGTGGCTGCAGCTTGCCATATCGTTGTGCCTGCATGTTGTTAACCTTTGACTTTTGCTTGGTCCGATTCATGAATGAATGTGGGTGGAACAGATTGAGGGGAACCTTGGGCGGAAGGGGAGTGGAATCAAATCTAGTACAAATTTTTGGATAAAGTGTCCGGAAGAGGCATGTCAAAAGCCAAAAGTATGGAAGTGGAGATGTATGAGACAAGATGATGGTATGATGGTATGGCCATGGTATGGTCATGGTATGGTCTCAAATGCAATCAAGACAGTGTTGCATATGCAGTGGCGGTAAACAATGGAACTCTCAGGGTGTCTCGGTTCACGAGCTTTGAGAGGTCGTTTAGATTTCCTGTTTATATCATCATTTGATTCACATCTGTACTTTGTACATCGTACATCGTAGAAACCTGCGCGTATGACACGCTTCAAGTTACGAAAAAGTCTTTGAGGAAATAGATTCTTTGACTCTATTGGTATCAAAAAATCGAGAAAGGATTGGGTAGGAAGGGTTCGAAGGGTTCGAAGGGTTCAAACGGTCGAGGCCGACAGATTGAAAGCATTTGGTTGGATCTGACATGGACTCGTGGTGTTGCGAAGGGACTTGAGAGAGTGGGGAACAACCCCCGTCCCTTCATTTTGAGTGGAGCGATTGATTATCTCTCCTTGAAGTCTTGGACTCATGGACTTTTGGATAATCCGCGATCTCAATTTAGGAAATCCGAGAGTTCCATCAAGTGGGGGTCACTGTCTTGATGGATCATAAAGCGGGTACGAGATATTCTAGAATCTGACTCCAAATCTATAAGATTATCCAGTCAGATCTTCGTGAACGGACACATTTATGGAACAGTGGAAAAAAATTACTCACAAATGAAAAGGAGCGAAAATTCAATTGTGAAAGAAAAGCGTCGCAGACATTTAGCATGTGCATTTTGGTATACGAATACTATTATTCTTATTATAGCTCCGCTGTGATGTGTTGTAATGATTTACAAGAGGGCCAAAGAACCAAAAAGGGCCAGAAGTGATAAAATGAATACGTTCACTAGCTAGTGACGACCCCAATGATGCCAAGATGATTGATTGATCTTGTGGGATGAATTGAGGCTTTGAAAGTTGAGAGTGCTAAAGAAAACAAAACCCTGATGATGCAATTCAGGGAAGAGTTGATATAATGTAATGTAATGCAATATAAATATAATAAATATGCTTGATAGAAGGGAAGACTAATCTAGAGACCTAGGTACTTGATACACAATACCCATTATCTAATTTCCAACACCACACCATTTAACAGCTAAATGGTATCATTCCAACGTTGAAAAAGACAATTCGCATGAAAAGTTACAACATCAACCTACATCCACTGTACATATCATACATATTCTCAAACACAGGCATCACGGAATCCCACAGTTCTCAGTTGACAACCTCAAGTGGTTCTTCCGGAAGGGCAGGCTAGAGTAACCACGGTCCACGCTTTCGATTGCACTTTAGCGGTCAAGAAGAGCCAGACTTGTCTACGGAGTAAAGAAGGGTATCGTGCCCTTACAAAACTCTAAAAGGTAGTAGGATTCAAGACAAAACGTTTGTGCGTACGTATTGTGGATAGAGATTCAAAGGGCATGGAAAGTTAGAGCAGTACAAAGCATCAAGCATCAAGCATCAAGCAAGCCAACACAGTTACTATAGGATCCAGTTCGACATATCAAGTCATCACCGATTGCGAGACCATACCATCGATGCCATCTCAACAAACATCATACTTTGCCGGGACCATATCATATTGTAACCTAAACCATACTGTACATAGCGTACCGTACTATTGTTAGACAATGAAGAATATCTCCTAATGAAAAAGTTCCCGTGTAACCTTAACTACCTACCTACTCACGAAGAGACTTGTAATATAATTTCGTCTTCCGATTATTCCTTTTCTCCTCATTCAATAGTTTTGCCATTTCTCCTTTTTTCTTTTTCTTTGACTACCGAGACCAGTTCCCTAGGTTCAACAAAGAGATCTCAAAGATCATCCAAGACTTCCAGTACCTCTTGTTCCAATCACTCCGCAAATAGATCATCCACCATCAATTAATACTTCCCGCTTCAGTTAATCGATAAGATCTTCCCTCTTTTTCCCAACAGACCAGCCAATATAATCCTTTCAAGGGTCTCCAAAACGGCATTCAGACTAGTCAAACCAACAATCCTATTGGGTGGCCAGCGTTTACGAGGGAGGGGAGGATACTCCGTACCAGCCAAAGATACAATTAGAACGAAGCACGCAATATCTTTTCTACCATAATCCTCAATTATTAAATTTTCCCTCGAATTTTTATATACAATAACCCCCCCTCTCCGTCTTCGAGTTCATAAAGTCCTTTCACTTTATGTTTCGCTATCGTATTTCCGGATTCCGTACGAACATTTAACTTTATTGTCGGAATATAAGGAATTGATAAATCATATCAATCCCTCCCCATTTCCCCCGCCAGAATTTATCCCGCACAACAAACATCTTGTCAAGATATTGGTCAATTCATTTTGCCCAACATAACAAATCATATCAACCCATACAGATTATTATTGGATCGAACTTTCCTGTGTTCCATTTCCGTATCGCAACATTTCGCTTACTTCCATCCCTTCCATCCCATCCCACTCTTTCCGATTTCGCCAATTAATTTCCTACGGGAGTCATATCGGTAGAAATATTAATCCCTTATCAGCACGGATTCAAAATATATACTAGTACTATCTACCTAGCATCTAGTATTTACCTAGAGGCTAGAGTCTAGTATCTATCTACCTAGTCCAACCCACTATCACAATAAAAAGATCATTCATAGAGTCACATCTCAAGAATCTTTTTAATCGCCAATCGAGATTAAATAAAAAGAAATCCAATCCTTGATTTCATTTTATTTTGATTCTGATCATTTCATCACATCATCATTGATCTCATCCATTTGATCTTACTTACCTGGACCGTTCTAATTCATCATCACGAGAAAGATTCACAAGACCGAAGTCAACCAGGGAAGAATCCATCCTGAGAACTGATCTACGACATATAAGATACCAAGATATATTTTACATTCACATACAACCAACAATTTATAGCCATCATCTTTTACGACTTCCTTCTCTCTGATATCCTATAAATCTCAAGGATTGTCTCGATATATCCAAAGGAAGAACACATCTTCCTAACTGCCAAAATGGCACACTCAACAAGACCATCCGCTTCCCGAACGCACACTGCTCCTTCACTTGCTCTATCTCCAAGAACGAGCTCCGAAAAAAACACTGAGAAGAAGACCCATCACGTACGCAGAAAGTCAGGAAAGGAATTCGCGGTAGTAGCGGAAAAGAGAACTAGTCGACCTACAACTTTACACAGAAGGACTACACCGCAAGTTATTACCAAGGCTGCCAGAAGCAAGGAGAGAGAAAGTCAATACGTGGAGAAAGATAATGGGGAGAGCTTTCCACAGTTCTGGTAAGTTTAACTCGATTGTCAGATGATGACGACGCCTAGGATTGGGAAAAGGCGGGGTGCATAATGGTGGCTGAACCGAGACTGACGAATTATTACAGTATGACCTGCGAAAAGCAATTTACACCACCCAACAATACCTTTCTTTATTGCTCTGAACAGTGAGTGTCATCCAATGTCCACAATTTACACAGAAAAAGTCACTAACAAGATTAATAGATGTCGTGTTCATGATCAAGCATCAACATACACTTCTCGATCGAACCCATATGCAACTGCACCAAACTCTCCACCATTGACCCCATTCTTGTCAAGTGCAACTTTATACTCCCCGGAAGAACCTCGAGATATTGTACCACGACTCTCCCCTACACAATCTAGACCTCGATCATACTTCAACTCATCACCATACCCAACCGATTTCTCCGTCTCATACCACGTACCCTCCTCATCCCTCCCAGCATCGCACTTCTATACTTCGTCCCAAGCCGATACACATTCATCGAGTGCCTTAGAAAGCTTGAGAGAGTTAGCTACAGCGCTACCCCGAACACATCAACCCCACGAACCAGAATCTCCACCCACTACTACACTCTCGAGGACATCTTCTCAAGTCTGGAACTACATGCCATTCACAACCAAAACCACAACACCTACACCCCTCGCCACACCTGGAAACTCATACTCGAACACCGGCAGCAGCTATTCCGCTCGTCGAAGCCGAGAAGACTTATATGCTTTCGGGGTTGGCCAAACATTTACTAGCACCGGGGGTATGGGTATGGATCGTCCCTTACCACCTCGAAGTGGTCCAGGTGGTTATGGACATCGACCTAGAAGTATTGATCTAGTTACACCATTTACACCTGGTGTTTAAACTAAGATGAAAGAAAAAGAAGCAACGCTCGAAAGGAGCACATATTATACATTATTTGAGTTTGTTATAGATATTTGAGTCTCCAAGCATTGCGAGCATTACATTATCGTTGTAGATATAGGATTATGATGAAATAGGAATATTGGAATTGGTATGGGCATTTGGCATACGCGCGCGAGCATCATAGATAGCTAGCAAGGAAATTTGTGAAGGAGTTAATCATGGAATCTAAAAAATGGGAAGGATAATTTACATGCATAATGCATTACGGGTATAAGAAAAAGATGGGATGGAATGGAATGGAATGGGTAAATACTTGGGATTAGATTAGAGTCTGCAATGGCTTTACATCGCTTTAGTTAAAAAATATATACACACCTCTGACAAACAGTTATGATGTCTGACTTTGATTTCGTGCAGTGATATCTTGGGATTATGATTTAATGGGACTTTGTATTTCATGTGAACTTTGGCGGATCGTATGGCATCGCATTGCAGCTTTCGTATCTCGAATCTCGAATCTCATACAGTTTTATGGCTCTTCGGGCTGTTTCATCCCATACATCTAATCCGACTCGTTCACTCATTCATTCGGGTATGAAAAGTTCTCTATCAAATTTCCTCCCTCCTTTCTCCTTTCTCCCACGATCCATCACGTTTTTGCGAAACCAGCACGTGCAGAACCGAGCGGAAAGCCCCGATGTGTAACCGAGATATCGTAGTGGGGTTTATATTTTATATCTCGACAAGTCAAGTTTCGTCTCGAATTCGAATTTTGGAGTTTCAAATCGACGACGCATATTCGACGAGAAGATAACTAGTCAAGTGTGGGTTTGTGATAAGTTTGTGTTGTGATTTGTAGAAGTGTGTTTGTTGGATGCTTTGAGGGTTGGGGATTTTTTGTTTGAGATTGGATTGGGATTGAGATTGAGAAGGGAAAGGGAGAGGTGCAAAAATGACGTCGGAATTTATAACGAATGATGGTGTGTCTATTGCGTATAGCGATACGGATTCTCAGAATGAGGAAGGATTGGAGTGTTTGATTCTTGTGAGTGACAGTCCCAGACTCTTGCTGAGAATTACTCATGTAGCTAACAAATCACACAGTTGCACGGCTTTACTGGTTCAAAAGATGTTTGGCAAAAGAATATACTTGCCTTACGCAAAACATACCGTGTTATTGTACCGGATCTGAGAGGTCATGGAGACAGCCAGAAACCAAAACATGGATATCATGTTAGTCGTCTTGCGATGGATTTACATGAACTCACACAGCATATTATCAATTCATCGGCTACCAGCCAAAAGGGTACTCGAGAAGACAAGAAGTTCCTTGCTATTGGTGGGAGTCTCGGATGTGCTATCTTATGGAGTTATGCTGAACTTTTTGGAACGGGGTTGTTTAGGAAAATGATCTTTGTGGATCAGAGCCCTCTTCAAAATTCTACGTTGGATGGCTGGGATAGCCGATTTTGTAATCGTGGTATGAATAATCCGTGGGCGATTGCTTCTCTTCAGAAAACTTTGGAGTTGGCGCCGGAAATTGCACATCGTGGAACTATTGCTGCTTGTTTGGGATATCGATATGCACCGATTGAATCGGAGAAAGGACTTAGGACGCAGGAAGAAATGGATGATGATGAGGCATTCTTCTTAGTAGAGGCACTTAAGGGGAATGGAAGATGGTTGGGGAACCTCATGGAGGATCATACATCTAAGGATTGGAGAGATAGTATTCGTGCTTGTTTCGGACCGGAGAGTGGGAGCCAGACGGAAGTTTTAGTTGTAGGCAGTAGTAGGAGTGGATGTTTTCCTGCAGAGGGAGTAATGAAGATTGTGGAGTTTATAAATGGTGGAGTCGAAACTGATGGAGAAATTAAAAATGGGAAGGCACGAGGTGTAGTGGTTGATTGGGGCGGTCATTGGTGTTATTGGGAGGACCCGGATAAGTTTAATACCTTAGTATTGGAATTCTTAGGAGGGAAGTAAAGGATGAATTAGGAAGGTACGAACGAATGAGTATGGTAGAACGGAAGGAGCAGGTAGCATGAAAGGAAATCACATGTTTAGTCCTGCTATTGTCTCAAGAGTTTTCAACAATCGAAAGGTGTTTGATTATCAAGTACAATTCAACAATTATGATACTTTCAATGTTCAAATCTAATTCAACAACTGAGTCACTTTCAATGTGCAAAGCGATTTCAAAGATTGAGCGACACACTTCTGAGGTCGACCAAATACTAGGTATGACTTTCTCGATTACGATTCATTGGAAAGGCAGTCATCGCTAGTGCGGAAGCCAGTATCTCAATAATATGCATTCTTAGGTTTATTTCTTTCTCTCTTTCTTTTGATGACTTCTGACCATTTCAATAATTTCAACAACTTCAATATATTTAACCATCCCAAGTATTCTTGTCAGAACAACCAACTCATCAAATCAACATCAAGACTCATGTTTCCATTTCTTAGTGGATATATTTGCTTCAAACCTACGACTTACCACATACGACCATAGACTGAAGAGAATCGGGCATCCCGTCCGCTCTGCCATACACAAGCTTCAGATCGGTGGATTAGTAGTTGGGTGGGTGACCACCAGCGAATCCCCACTGTTGTATGTCTTTTTGCTTTTTTGTATTTTTACATAATTCTTGCAGCTCACCTCCCCATTCCCCTCATTTCCCGCCCCCCCCGGAACATTTACCAACATCAAGACGAAGATAGTGAGTTCCCAATGCTCATCTGTTCATTTACTTTATCCATCCTCACTCAGATGAATTTCATTTTTGAATAGATTCTTATTGTCTTGACAGGATCGATGGACTGAAATCTCTCTCATGATCTACTACTACTTGTCCATTTTTTCAATCTTCAAATCGATCTTAAGCTTTGGAATGAAAATTCAACTTCAACAACTAATATATCACAAACTCGCAGATACAGAAGCCGAAAAGCCACTCATCTTCGAAATGAATAATTAACTCAGTTATCGACCTGATCTTGAAACTTTTTGAGGCATCTGGAGGATCTTAAGAAAGATGGGATAGATGCACTGGAGTGCAAATCACACATGTGCTCATATTGGGAGAATAAGATGCTGTAGAATGAAGAGCTCCGCCGTCCAGGACGCCCCTTCTGTCTTCTTGCTTCGCGCATCGCATATTTTGTCCTCGGTCTAACATCACTATCACTTCTGTACTCCCGGCTGATCCTCCTACCACTCTCGTCGCATGAATGGTATAAACTTTTTGATTGAAAGTCAGAAAGCGACTCAACACTGCTGTCTTGGCTCCAATCCTACAACCTTCTCTCCGGTCTTCTCTCCATCAATCACCGCCATTGTCCCCTCGATTGCTTCTGCCCCTGCTCTCGCCCCCGGCTTCGCGCTCGCCATGGCTCTCTCAGTCCTGGTTTAGCCAATTTAGAGCTGTTTCTCCCCCGGTGTCCCCGCCCCAAGCCGCCTCCGCCGCGCGTCGACTCTTCGGGCTTCGGCCTCGCCACAGTAATACGTATGTTTCTCCTATAAGAAGAGTTGTGGAACGACGACTAACCATATATAGAACACCGGACAGTCACTTCCAAATTGCTCTCGTTCTTGGTGCGGTGGCCCGGTGGGCGACAGTGCCACTATTTACTCGGGCAGATACTTACATACAACTCCCAAAACAGCAAATTTACAGTGTTGACGTAATATTTAGCGTACAATGAAGTTTGGGGGATGAGATGAGACGAGATGAAATGAAGGTTTGCTTCGGGGAATGATACTCGTTACATATAAGGTCTATTTTACCACTTCTGAATGTTCTATTCTAAAGGGTATAAAACCTTCCGTGGTTATAAGCGTGGGCGCTCAGGAGACTAGAGATATACTAGAGCGATAATAATGATGATGTAAACCGGACCTGCAATAGTTATGCAATATATCATCGCACATGAATTTCTGTGACTAATTCAAATGTTAGCCGGTGATGTTGTGTGTAGAAGACGAGGAATATATATGAGGTAAATGATCATGATTATGCGACTGCAGTCTGATTGATTAGGCTATATGCTTCGAGTCTTCCGTTCACGAATACTAACAAGGATACTAGTGGGATCTTACTTTATTTTCTTCACGTACAGCCTCATCCACTCTCTCATATCCGCCCCCCTTTGGCATTGGCCAAGCCTCAAAATAGTTTCCGGCATGTAGGATCCAGATCTCGCACAACTCGAAACGGATCTTCTCCCGCCTCTACCCTCTTTCTATACTCACTACCCTGCATCTCAAGCTCTTCCCACAATTCACGCGTCATCCTATCTCTACAGCAATCACTTGGCAGGGCCGTCCTTTCCGTTATCGTTGCCTGCACATTCAACTTCGTAATCTCTTCTATCAACCGTCTTTTGCTATATTCTCCTGCTCTGCCCCATGATTCATGCTTCCATATCAAATGCTCGTCGTAGATCGCAGATGAGTTCTAAGTCTTCGTGGTGCCTTTGACAGATGTAATTGTTCCGGTGGAGATCCTCTTTCCAGTCGCAGATTAGGTAGGTTATGAGAGTACCGAGAAGAAAACTTGAGATGGCGATGCTGAAGATACTGAGGGGGGAAAGCGCCATATTTGAGGCATTGATGGATGAGTGTGTGATTGTATGGCTTATAAACTCGTTAGCTTGTGGTGGATAGTATGGGATTGAGAGATAGACGGGAGATTGGATGGTGAGTGAAAGTTGATGAAATAGATGGAGATGGATCCGAAGATTTGAAAAGCTCTGAAGAATTCAGATTGAACGAGGGGTTGTGTGGGCTTAGGGTATTGGCTAGTGGTAGTTTGATCATATGACATTGCTAGGTATCTCTAGTAAATATAGATAATTCATTTCATACGAAGTTGGCCATAGTTCTGATTTAGCTTCAACTTAAAGTTGACTACTTTCGAGAATGATACGGTGGGGGTTGAGATATTCCAGCGAGGATTACGTTTTATGTACACAAGGACTGTGATATCGCAGCACCCATGAAGCTCGAAGTGAGGGCACTTGAAGAATACAGAATGAAAAATAAGCTTCGAATCAAAAGATATCTTGATCTCACAGTTTTGAAGTTGGGAACTAGAATTAGAGCTAAAATTTCTAGCCTATACATGATAGTGATGATATCTAGGAATCGGGACCGGTAGACCAATCCAAGCTTTCAACTTTTGAAAGAGCATCGTTCCTCTAGGATGGCTGGCTGTTTGAATGATTGGATTATTTTTAGGATGTTTGAAGCTTCTTTTAAGAATCACAATGATCTTGTTGTGCTGTCCAGGCCTTGAGTCCTTGACTAGTAATGGGCCCTAGATGACAGGTTGCCTCGAGAACTTTCTTGAAGATATTTGTCTTTACGTTCAGTGCCACCTGTTTATAATTCCATAACTCCTTTTCATAATTAAAGAGTCAGATTCAAAAATACAAGCAAATGAAGATGCAACTGCAATTAAAATACCAATGAATGGCGCCTGTCGTTGTTCATCTTCAGCTCCCAAATATTACGTACCGTGCACGTGATATCTCCACAAATTCACAAACCTCACCTCCTTTTCTTTCTCCCGCCAAATCCGACATGTATCCAAACATCACATTTCATCAACATGCTTCTCTACGCTTTTGCATTGATACCCCTTTATGTGCTAGTCTGGGTACCTCTTTCTCAAATAATCTACGGTCGTCAATCTGCTCTTCATGAACCTCTCAATTTGAACTCTTCATTTATCGCAAGTGATGAACCCCTATTTTGTCCGGAGGATAGTTACAAGACGTATATTATTAGTCGAGAACCACTTATGATATATATTGAGGGATTTTTGAAGGCGAATGAGAGTAAACATTTGGTGGATGTTAGGTATGTTGGTTATTCTGATGGGATGGAGAGGAGAAAACTGATCAGATAGTGAACCGCTTTATAAACCATCTACTGTTTCTCATGGTCAGGAAGCTACGGTTGATACTTCGGTTCGAGATTCTGAAGTAGCGTTATTGGAAAGAGATGAGGTGGTTAGGTGTATTGAGCATAGAGCGAGGGCGTTTCAAGGGTGGAGGGGTGAGATGGGCATTGAGAAGTTGAGGACGCAGAGGTATAGGGTTGGGGGACATTATGGGATGCATTTGTAAGTTTTGGGGGATTGACGAAGGCTTTTGTTTATTTCTATAAACACAGAGCTTTCTGAAGAGGTATTGTGTACACGAAGGCTAATGATAGAAATAGCGATTGGAGCGGAGGAAAACGTGGCATGGACCGAATAAGTACTTTCATGGTCTACGTCGACGTATCCTCCGATATTAAAGGCGGAGGAACGGAATTCCCACGTATCGTGGGACCAAAAGGAGGAAGGTGGGAGGAATTCCTCGATACTACCGAAGCATTAGATCCAAGAATTGGAAAAAATGTAACAGTAGAAGGAGTGACATTCAAACCAATTAAGGGAAATGCCGTATTCTGGGAAAATACTGATAGGGATGGGAGGGGATATGAGGAAACATGGCATGCTGGTCTACCGGTAGAAAAGGGCTCGAAAGTGGGATTGAACATTTGGAGTTATGGGAGAACCATTAGATGAAGATGCAGAGAGAAGAGTGAATGAGAAATAACGTGCGCGTTTGATACTGGTGTACAAAACGCAACCGAAATGGAGTGAATAGATCGGTACATATGGATTTAGTATAATCCATTATGGCTCAACCTTAAAGGTTACCATTGTTGTAGGAAATCAGATACGACAAATGAACCAATTTTCTAGATGAAGAAATCATCTTGAGGTTCTTAGAATACTACGGCGGAAATCTTCTGATCCTTTTGCTTGAGATTTCATTCACCTTTTGGGAAACATCCTGTTGGCAAATTTTCTCAGATTTTCTTTTCCTCCTAATATAAACTGAGCAGAGCTCGCTTTTCGAAACAGTCCTACCTACACACACAGAAGCCTTAATTGACTACTCACAAGGGAATTAACATCCAGTATTCCAAGTCATTTGTGCCAAGCAAACAACGGACAACGCAAACACATCCAACTATCTACTTTATTTTCAGCATCGATATTGCAGAGCAAGTGGCACTGATTGCAAGCTCTTATACTATACGGACCAGACCCAACGATCTATCCAAAATCTTACAAACTCCGTTAATATCACATCTACACCACGAATAAACTCCACAAAACCCCAACTACAAAATGGCAGCCAACGCCTCCGCCCATTCTGATCTCGTAACACTACACACGAACCTCCACGCCCTCCTCATAAAACTCTCCCTCTCCCTCCACCTCACCTCTCCCTCTCCCCTTCCCTCCTACACCCCAACCCCCCAACTCCAACCCCCCAACTCGCCACCTCGCCCCCCAATCGTCTCTCTACCCAGCGTCTCCCACCCCTCAACTTCAACTACGCCTCCACCTACAAAAATAATCCCCACGACCCCCTCGAAGTCCTCTACACCCTCTCCCCGCCAACCTTCCACTACCTTCCCCGCAGCACGCTCCTCCCCCCGCAAATCCTGCGCAAAGGATTTATCGAAACTCCCGAAAACAATCCTCCGCTCCTCGAAGGAACACGAATGCAAATCATGGTTATACCCCGCGGAGTACGCAAAATCGTTGTGCATTTCCTGGTGTACGATCCCGTGCTCAAGGAAACGAAAGAACATCCGAAGGTTTCTCCGCTTTCTTTTACGGCTCCGAGAGATAAGAAGGAAGTTCCTAAGAAACTCCGGAAAAAAGCAAGTAGAGTTTTAAATCCGCAGGAGAAAATAAGAGATTTTCCGACGAAACGGAGGTCGACGAGTCGGTTTGCACATGCGGATACTAATACGAATATGGATGCCAATGTGGATGGAACGAGTTGTAATCCGAGTACGAACCAGAATCAAAATTTCGATGGGATGGAAATTGAAGTTATGGGGGAAAAAAACGTATCAGAAATGGATGTGGAGAGAGAAGAGGATAGAGAGGGGGAATATGTGGTGATGAGACGGGTTGTGAAGTTGCCGAGAAGGGTTTGGTGTGGGAGGAATGTAAGTTTTTCTCTTCTTTTCTTTTATTCTTTTCTGCTTTTTTGATTTCGATTTGGTTTGAGATCTGCAGTTGAGAGGGAGAGTCGAGTATAGGCATGGGTGTGCTTCTGGAAATAAAGGAATGAATGCTAATTTTGTGTATCGATGATTTAGTGTAAGGATCAATTCGAACAGCTGTTTATTAGGAGGACTTGAGACTTGAGACAGATAGTCGATGTGGATACGTATGAGAGGAGATAATACGATATGATGTATGAAAATTGCAGAAATATCTAGGGGAATAGACTGCACGTCTTCATGGAGATTGATATGGGGCTTCGTTGTTCGTGTTTCATAATAGGATGGATGGGATGGTAGTGCAACTCCCGATATTACAAAGTAAAGGGGCGATATGGAGAAGTTATTTTGGTTAGACGAGGAAGGCCAATTGCAATTTTCAGCGCATAGATGTGAGAGGACGACGGATGACAGATGGGTTTGGCAATATCTGACAAGTCATGTTCGTAGTGTGATTTCGGGTTGATGATTGAGAATTAGGTTGTTGGAGCGATTCTGAGAGGGAAGATACATGGGATAGAACAGCATTATGAATGAAGAAATGGACGATGCAAAGATATGAATCAAGAAAGAAAATTAAACGAAGTGAAATAGAATGAACTGAGTGTCCTCTAGTGTAAGAGCAAGTCAAGCTTGCTTTTTGTATTGTATTGTGATCTATTGACAATTCCAGATTCTGCAGACTAGCTAGAATTCTTTTGTTCTGTCTTCCTGTTTTACAATCTGTACTACGCGACCTGTATTGAGATCTGCATCCAATGCCCCCGTAGCTTTTGTAATTTTAAGAGGTCTCCTCTGCAATTTTTACCCATCTCCCAAAACCCAGATAGCATTCAACCTTCCTCACCATTGACGTCAGCCTCATCATCACTAGCATCTAGGACGTCCTTTCCTGCACCACGTTGTCTCCCAGCAGAGATGCCTGACGCTGTTAGCCATAAGAAGTAATCGCTTCGATGATGATCTAAATGATGGAAGAATGTATGAAATCTATGATTTTGTTAGTTTGCTCTTCACATTTTGAGGGATGATAGACTTACTGATTTTCAGCATTCTCCACTCTAAAAATTCTATCATAGATTTCTCTCTGCTTAAACTCATCCATTTTCTCTCTATACTTCTCAAAGTCTATCTTTTCCCTGTCGAAATCTTTCGCAATTTTCTCATTATAATTGTGGAAAACTGGGGCTTCTAATAGTAAACCTAAACTTGGTGCTTTTGGTATACTAATCTTAGCAGCAGTATAAGTTTCCTTGATGAGCTCCATTGGCGAAGCGCATCTTACCACTAATGCTGCCATGGCTACCATTTTTCGAATTTGATGCATCATGAATGATTGACCATGAACTTTCAGTGAAAGCCATTCTGTATCGTGGATGATGATAGGTTGGGCTCCGATCTTGAAAGATTTGATGTGTCGTTTAGAAGAGGCATCTTTAAAGCTTTTGAGGATGGTATAGTTGTGATAATTATGGGTGCCGACATATTGGTTGAGAGCTTCTTGTACTCGTTCTCTACGAGATTCGTGTATGCGATATGCCTTCTTGGCTTTGATGTAGGCTGCTTTTACTTCTTTAACAGCCTTCTCCAGGGGTGTGAGAATCGATTTCGATATTTCTTGAGCACCATCTGCTTCTGGCTTAACTCCTTCATCTTGATTAGTTTCATCCTTTGCTTTTGGTTCTTCAGTAATTTCGACGCCTTGCATGGCTTCTGAGTCCTCCGTCTTCGCCTCTCCTGCAACTTCAACTGCTATGGGTTCTTGAAGTACTGAACTGTCACCAGTTTCCGCTTCAGTCTTTGTTGCAGGTTCTTCTCGAGTCTGTTCATTGACTTCTTCATTGATTTCAGAGTCCTCCTTAGCTTCTGCTTTATTCTTCTTGATGTTCTTTCCGATTGGCTCATTGGATTCCTCGGCAGCATGAATAGCTTCCATAACATCCGCTGCTAACTGGGGGTCCAAATTATCCAGAATAGGCTGTACAAATTCCTTCTCGGCGTCGGTCCAAAACGATGCAGCATCTTCTTGAAGCTTATTATAATTCTCCAAAACGCCTTCTTTCTCAGCGGCCTGAAGCAACTCCTTTCCAAGGAAACTCTTAGGATGAGGTGGGATGAATGAGTATGTTGGAATTAAGTATTCGTACCACCGCGAATCGCACATTTGGTAGCAATTGAAAGATCCAGTAGTTCTTTCGATACCCCAGACTCGAATTTGATCTGGTAAATGGGAATTGATATTTTCAACAACTTTCGGGTCTTCGATGATGAGTTTCAAGGAGAGAACATTGCCAGCTGCATGGACGCCTTTATCAGTTCGCGCGCATCGAATCAAGGCCGACTTTTTGGGATCATTTGCATTAGCTTTCGAAATCGCACCGGCGGCAACAAAAGCCTTGAACATGTCACCCTCAATCGTCTTCTCCTTGGTATTAATTTGCAAGCCTTTGTATCCTGTTCCTGCATAGCCAATCATGACGGCGACTTTATGTTTTGGTTTTCGTACTTCACTTTCGATTTCCTCCTTGGTGAACTCCGTACTAAATGCTGTTGGCTCTGATTCTCCATTGTGTACCGTCTTTCTGCGTTTCGATGCTTGGTCGTCGTCGTTTCGATCTCTCTTTGCTTCTTGTCGACTAAATAAAGTTAGAGAGAATAAATTGGGAGGTTTACAATTCCGACTGACTGATACTCTTTGCGACCCATCTCTGGCTTTCTACCACCTCTGGAACCCCCTCTAGAATTTCCTCTGCCGCCTCTGCCAAAACCTCCCCGACCCCGCCTTCGTCCTCCTCCACCTCGTTGACCTCCGGATTGTGCATTCGCCTCCATGATTGATGTAGTTATTCGAACTTCGGAGATGTATGCGAACGTATTTTTCAATAATTGAAAAATGCGCATAGATCACATACGCGAAGTTGAAAATAAAACAACCTGATAAACTAGAAATTCGATATGGTCTATGAATATTTCTCCCAATAATTTTTAGTATCTTGGTCCGAGCTTCGGCCAATAATTGTTCACTTTTAAACCCTGATATAGTTAAGTGGTGGCTTACATAATTGAAGGGAACCCACTACTGCAGCTCTACCTCAGCCTTGCCAATTGAAGCAATCAATATCCATTCACTTTATCTCCTGCAAATAACAATCATATCAAATTTTTATTCAATCGACTTCCCACCGTCGTGAGCAATACAGCCAGCGACCGTACCATCACCCTCAACCACAGATACAAAAGGGTTCAACTCATCCTGTTCATGTCTTCTACTTTATTGTCTTGAGGATACAAAACGATCATGGGCATCCTGGACACCATTTATTAAAATATCTCTTTGTCTTTTTTTCGATTCTCTCTCTAACGACTTTGCAAAGTCCACCTTTCAAAAACATATTCTACCTCTTTTTGAGACACTCACAGACAATCAGGGCCCCGCATCCCATCTTCCCCTACTACCAGACCTAGATCTCATCTTCTATTACCGATCTTTTGATTATCCATTCGCAAATATGGATCTCGCCCAGATGTTGGTGCGCTCTTGTATGCGCTCGTTCTATGACACAAAACATATCCTTGTGATTGATGCGCTCGTCATTCACTCCGCGTATGTATTTCTGTGAGAGATTTTGGGAGTTTGGGAAAGGAAAGCTGAAATTGTATAGCTTGCGCGATGATGATTTAGCATACCTGATGAGCATAAATACGAAGGAGCTTCATAAGCTTTGTGGAAAGTTGAAGGAGGATCGATTTCTTGCAGTGTATGGCAGATAGTTTATTCTGCATTTTGGCTTTTGCTAATTGGATTGTGTAGGCATTCCCGCCCAGAGATCAAAGAAGGCCAACAACGACCAATTAATCGAACCTACTATTTTATCGATTATCGTGCAACAATCGATGCGATTAAATGGAGAGTCTACCAGATAGACAAGGCTGTTCAAGGAAATACTGTGCCAGATGATGAGAGAAAGGAATACTTTTGCCCTCGATGCAAATCAGAATGGACAACGTTCGAGGTTTTGGACAAGAGAAATTATGAAGGCTTTTTATGTCACAAATGCGACTACCTTCTGGTACACGATCCTGACAATAACCGTGGTGGACATGAACAGTCATCGAAACTCAATGCACAGTTTAAATTCATCACCGACTTACTCCCAAAAATCGATAAGGTGGTCATCCCTGCAAACACCTTCGAACAAGCTCTCTCAACAGCTCGTAAAGTGGTTCGAGATGAAGCTAATCCTGGCAGTGAAACTGCACCCGTCGCTCTCTCTTCAGAGCGACCAACTGCTGTTCGTGGTCTGGATAATACTGGACCGACGTCCATCTCAGTTACTTTGACGAACGGAGAAGGACCTACAGCTGCAGATATCGCTGCTGAACAAGCTCGCAAAGAGAAAACGGCTGCTCAAAATGCGTTACCTCAGCATTTCACTCATAGTACTATCACTGGAGAGCAGGTCAAGTTTGGCAACCAACCTACGACCTCTATTGGCCCTGCAGTTGACACCAATAAGAAGGATATCAAACCTGATACCGACGGTACTGGTGAAGGGGCTGAAATCGATGATTATTTTGCGCAACTAAAGGCTGCGCAAGCTAAAGAACTCGAACAAGAAGCAGATGAAGAATACGAAACCGACGACGAAGAAGAAGAAGGTTTCGAAGACGTCATTCCAAATGGCACCACATCTGGTGCCGCCACTCCAGCTAGCTCGGTCGGAGGTACAGAAACCAAGCCTAGTGTAACGAGTGGTAGTGGTCTCAGCGGTGTTCTGAAGCATTCACGAAATGAAAGTGTTTCAGCAAGTGGAACGAGCACAGGTGCAGGAAGTCCGGTAACAGGACCTAATACACCGAATGAGGATAGACCAACGAAGAGAGTAAGAATTGAAGAGCCTGCTCCAGCAGCACCGGCTATAAAAGATGAAGAGGAGAGTGAAGAAGACATGGAGTTTGAAGACGTTTGATCGCTTAGACTCTAGAAAAAAGGGGCTGGGAAGGGAATGGGAAGGGAAGGGATGTGGATTCTTACATTACATACAATGCCTGCATACATGATTGGATCAACAGACCAAGAATAGATAAGCATGCAATAGGGGTGGGTATTTGAGCTATTTTCAAATCTCCAATCTGGAGTGGTAGATGAGACGGATGCATGGCGTTGAGGGTAATTGCTTACACGTTTCTCGTTTTTCTTGATCAAACAAATGATGCATACTGAGGGTGGGCGGAGATCAATTTTCATTTACCATGGCATATATTCAGACCAAACCAGATTAGCCATAATACTTACGAAAAGGTTTGGTCAAAAGTCGTTGGGCTTTTTAGGTTTATAGATGAGTTCGTTCGTTCGCGCGCGTGTGCCTAGGCTTTAAAGCTGTCAGAGACATGAACGAATTGTAAATTGTATAATTAAACAAAGGATGACGTTTCACAAGCTTCTCAATCGCTCTCACATGTGAATGGTGATCATTTCACGACTGGCATGGTATGGAGAGTACATGTTTTGCTGATGAAGCGGGTATCTTTTCTTAAGAGCTCTACATCTTCTGACTACTATATCTATGCCTTTTATTTTTAATGCCCATTTCTCCAATGGCCCACCATAAATGCAGGAGCTCTGTACCATCCCAATAGGTGTTGAAACCCAAAAACACTATCACAGTGCATGCAACACTGCTCCAAAACGCCGTTTCTAACCCCGACACGATGCACCTGATCCCTTAAACTTTCGTTTGCTTAACCATCCAGCTCAACAAATCAACCTTTGTGACAACTGCGACTGGTTTCGACAATCCATCAGTCTCACTTCCCTTCTCGGTAACAATTGCGGCGCTATTCCATTCGAAAAATTTGCTCAAGGCGGAAAGAGGAGTATCGAGTGTGATTTCTACGAATTTGCGCTTTGGAGTGGTTTGCTTCTTGCCATCCTTTGTCGTTTCGATACCATTGCTCTTAGGAGGCGAAGAAAGATGACTGATATCCTTGGGATCGGTGATAACTTCAGGGATGTGGGAGAAATCGAACATGACATCTGAAACTGGGCTTTTTCCGGTGGCACGACCGCGACTAATCCAACTGAGAAGATTTCCAAGAGTGACAAGACCGACGAGTTTATCGCCCTTTGGAGCGAGGACAGGGAGTTGATCGAAACCCTTTTCACGCATGGTTTCGACGGCTTCAGAACAAGAGAAGTTGGCGAGGACGGATGTGACTGGTTTGAGGCGAAGGGATCGAAGAGTCGCTCCAGAGTATGGATCTTTCTTGGATTGAGCTTTGACGACTGGGGATGCTGGCAAGGAAGACTCTGGGGTAGGAGGGAGGAGGTCGTTGGCCGCCAACCAGTCGTCATCGGCAAATTTGCTGAGATAACTTCTAATACTATCTGGTAGGATGACTACCACGGTATCACCTTTACCAAGTCCCAAATCACGGACTCCCTTTACCATGGCTGCAATAGCACTACCACTACTACCTCCTACCAAAAGTCCTTCTTCGGCAATTAATCTACGTGCGTAGGCGAATGATTCACGATCATCTGTCTTGTACCACACATCGACAGAATCTCTATCCAAAACATCAGGAATGAAATCATAACCAATTCCCTCAACCTTGTATGATTCGTTGGCGTGTTCTTGATTCAGGCTTTCTGGAACAGCAAGTATGGATCCGTGGGGATCTGCTGCAATGATTTTGACATCTTTGTTGTGTTTCTTTAAGCCTTTAGATAATCCAGTAATGGTTCCACCTGTACCAGCTCCTGCGACAACGGCAGTAATCTTCCCATCGGTTTGCTTCCAGATTTCTTCTGCAGTTCCAAATTCGTGTGCGTTAGGGTTGTTCTCGTTGGCATATTGATCGAGGATGTGAGAGTTTGGAATCTCTTTCAACAATCGTCTTGCCACTCCGATGTGGGACTCGGGGGCGTCCCAAGCTGCTTGAGTTGGAGTACGAATAATAGTGGCTCCAAGTGCTCGTAGAACAGCGACCTTTTCGGGTGACATCTTTTCGGGAAGAGTAATGATTGTCTTGTAACCTTTGATAGCTCCAACAAGAGCGAGACCAATACCGCTAGAGAATGATTAGAGATTTATGCCAAAGTGGTATAGAACAACTTACGTGTTTCCACTGGTTGGCTCAATGAGAGTGTCTCCGGGCTTTATTCTTCCAGACTTTTCCGCCTCCTCGATCATGCGAAGGGCAATACGATCCTTGATACTTCCGCCAGCGTTGAAGAGTTCGACCTTGGCATAAACTTCGGCTTCGATACCCAAACTCTGTGGAATCTTATTCAATCGTACCAAAGGAGTATTTCCAATCAACTCGGAAGCACTCATTGCAAGGACTGGAGCCCGCGCAGGACTAGTAATGGATGCCATGTTGATGACGGTTCTAGATGTTTGAGCTGAAATTTAATGATTTGTAGACGATTCCGAATAGAAACGAGATGGATAAAAGAGAGGGAACGATGGTGATGAAAGAGAAGAAGTAAATGACTATCTTCTTTAGTATTGGTGATTAATGTCGCAATGTGGAAGGAGAATTTGCTATAAAATGTCTGAGTAAAAGCTTGACAATGAAATTCTTCATTGAGTTACCCTTCGAGTTTTAGTGAAGGGGAGGGGTCTTTGGTCTGGATAAGCGATAAGGTACTAGGGAGGTAAAATTCGTGGCAAAATTTGACCGCAAGTAGCCGTGGAGACCGAAGTATAACCTTTACCTTATAAGGCTTAAAACGGACATTGGTTGTCTGATATTCGAAGTTAGTTACAAAATGATACCTACATCGTACATTTATCACGATTTGATATGATTTTGGAGAAATTGCATACAAGTATTTTATTTCATGGTACTTAGGAAGGAGCATTGTGAAATCATCGAAATGGCATTTATTTGATATCAATCCAAATTACATTGCATATCAAAATCTTTATCCAATAGCGTAGAGTCTGTAGAAACTTTCACATACTAATTATAGAACTTCAAACACCGTGAACGTTGAGATGCAACCCCTTCACCGCCTAAGGCCAAAAGTTCAAAGTTACATTTCCGCCTTCTCTTTCTGTGTTTGGAATCTTGAATATATTTGGAAGTTTAACATCTATCAATCAATTCTAACCACGTACGACTCGATAAGAACCATAAAACTCGCCCTGCCAAACAGAAATCATACGAAGATCAATAATCAACACCGATATTCAATCTGCGAGCGCGAACGAACAATATCTATCATGCGCTTCTCCCAAGCTTTAGTCCTTCTGGCATTTGCTCCGTTCGCAATTGCATATCCAACATTCTCAGCACCCGCAGCCGCAGCGGTAGAAACAGCTGCAACTCCATTTACTGTTACGTGGGCAGACAACGGAGATGCTCCAGCGATAGCTGATATTACCACCTATCAACTAGATGTCTGCGCAGGATCTAGTACGGGTACGGATCTCAAAGTGATATACGCTGTAACTGCTTCTGCTACCTTGGGGTCAACTGTTTCGACTAGTGTCACTGTACCAGCGGCCAGTGGGTCATCGGTCACCAATGCCTAGTAAGTTTCATGAAGCCAGAGTTTAAGAAGCTTTGATACTGATGATGATGATGATGCAGCTTCATGAGAATGATAGCAACCACAGCGTCAGGGACTGTTACAGTATATTCGAATAGATTCTCAATTAGCGGCATGACAGGAAGTTTTGGAGCCACGTACACAATTACTGGCACCGCTGGACCGGCGACTGTCAATAATGTGGCAGACACGGCAGTCGCATCATCATCAGGAACTGCGGACGAGGGCGTTTATGGAACCCCATTCCAATCACAAACTGGTCTTACAAGATATGCCCCAATGGGTCTGATGCCTGGTACCACAATAACGGCCACGAACACAGAACCTCAATATCCAACATCGTCTGTTGCTCTAGCCACCACGTATTTAAGCTCGGCAACCATTGACACAACTTTGACTCAAGCTCAAACAGCTTCCTTTACAAGTCATGCTAATACGGTAAGTTTCAAGACACAAACCCAACAGTCCAAACTTGACGTGACTAACACATGAAAGGTTGCTGCTGCATCAATGCCTACAGATGATATGGCAAAATTCTTGGCTAGATGGAAGGATTGAATCATTAGAAAGGCAATGAATGATGTATAAATAGGTCATCAAATGAACATGTGAAAAGGAGTTTGGCGTACACTCGAACTGGTATTCGAGGTTTTAGTTTAAATGAATATCGTGTATACCCAATGAATCAAGAATTTACCCAGTCAAGCCATCACTTGGTACTGTGCGCCAGGGTCGTTAAGCACTATCTGCAAGATATCTGCATATTGGTATAATCTCAGGGGATAGCGGAGAGGTGATTCCGATATTAACCCCAGCGCGGAGGGTCTGATAGGAATGTCTAGATGCGGGGAAATGCTTGCCAATGTTTACTTTAGTCGGATACAACACCCATAGAATGCTATATGTCCCAAATGCAACATGCCCAATATGAGCCAATTTCAGGAAGAGGTAAAGTAAATTAAGAAGTGTATCTGGGTATCTAGGTATCTAGGTATCTAGTTCATAAATTAACAAGTCAATCCAAGCCTCCTTCCTACTATTGCCTGACGGGTGCGCTTAAGCCATTATCCTTAATATCGTACTTTACTCTATTTGTCATTCTGTAACTGAATAATCTCCCAATGTCAAATTTTGAGAGTCTCGTGGTCTTTCCATTCATCCAGATTTAGTAAGGATGATTAGGGATTCGTATCGAGCCATTATCGTGGCTCTAGCCTCGTAAAGCCCTTATATAATGATATGCTAGGTAGATATCTGACCATCTCCACGACACGGTAGTATTTATTCAAGATCCTGAGATGAATTGATGTGAGATGTGATTATTGGTTGAAGTAAACTTCATCAAGTGCGTGGCGTGCGTGCAATGTATAAGCCCCGTTGCTAGATTTGGTCTTCCCCGAGGTTCTTTTACCCTGGTGTTGATCCACGTGCTCCTTGTAGTTTTCTTTTCCTTTTCTTCTTTTTACGTCCGACCTCTTGGTTCTTATCAGTGGGTAGTGGAGTGGCCGCTTGATGCTAAGGTCTCTAAGCGTCGGCTTATTTCAATTAGTTCTACTTTGTCGATATCTAGTCACTAGTCACCAGTCACTATCAACTAGCTTGAGGATTGGTGGACGGATGTACTTGTTGAGACTTTGAGAGGAGCATATTTTCTCTTCGGGTACTCTGCTCTTAGGCGTTGAATACAGTGCTCTCCGTATGTACCACAATCAGGCTGAATACTGCTAATGTTACGGATACTACCTACTGTTGACGCATAATCCCATGCTGCTCATTTTAATTCAATCCAAAGACAATCCAAAGACAATCCAAGGAAAGACAAGGGGATCGATCAGTTGATGTTGTCCGCACAATGCACATGCTTGTGTAACCTTCCTTGTTACTTTCTATACCTACCCATTCCTCTGCTGTACTAATACCTTTTTCACCTCTGTTCATTTCTCTTATTAACGCCGAGTGAAATTCCCAAAAACCCTATAAACTAACTATAAACTGAATCCACTCCCACTCCACTCAAATATAAGACCATCAATTCCTCCATACACAACCCAATCTCGCCTTCCAACAACAAATTTTGCATATCGTCTGTCACCGAGAACATGCGCTTCTTGGAGCTCTTCCAAGCATCCATTAAGCCTCCCTGGCCCCGGCGTCTTCTTAATTCTTGATCCCATCATCCACGTTCATTTGGATATTTGGTGGAGAGAGATAACAAAAATCGAAAGGTTTAGTCTTTTTACTGTCGGATACAGAGATTTAGTTCACGGACAATAAATCCGGAACTATGTCTCCTTTACCTACAGATGGATCCGACTTGACGGCTTTCGTGAATTCGAACCACGGTTCAGATGACCATACTGACCACGAACTACCACCACCACCAAATCCTTCATCCGATGTAGGTCTTACGGTTAACCATTGTGCAAATGATCGTGGGGTTTCACCACCATCTCCGAGTAGCATCGATATATTTACTCTTTCGCCGATAACAGCACTTAAATTGTTATGTGCTGGTATCGAAGCTCTAGTTCAATTTACGGGAGATATTCCTCCCATGCCAGCGTCGGCCGAAACGACGATGCCGAATATGAGAGGAATGCAGGCAGAGAAAGAAAATATACGACGCTCTGGATCATGGACAAACTTAGCAGGTTTTCGACAACGAACTTCTGGATCAGATGTTATAGATGGAGTAAATCTTCGTCTGAAACCTCTGGAAACACAGCACATTGTGCCCGCAGAACCATATATTATCGTTGGAGAGAATGCTGAGCCTTTGAATGTTCAACACAGTGCTATCACACGAAAATTTTATTCGAAGCATCCTCCTCCGATCTCTTTGGAAGACTATCTAATGCGAATACACACATTTTGTCCAATGTCAACAGCTGTCTATCTTGCAACAAGTTCCTACATACACAGGGTGGCAGTCGATGAACGAGTCATACCTGTAACAAGGCGAAACTCACATCGACTCATATTAGCTGGGTTACGTGTGGCTATGAAAGCACTCGAGGACCAAAGCTATGCTCATGCACGCTTCTCAAAAGTTGGAGGAGTCAGCGAACAAGAGCTTTCGAGACTGGAAATCAATTTTTGTTTCCTTACAAATTTCGAATTTAAGACGAGTAAAGAAGCTCTCTTACAACACGCGATAAGTCTAAAGGAATTATCGTCTTTACAGGGAGGAGTGAATTTCGTTCCGAAAATGTCACTCTTAAATAAGGGTAGACCGGGTATGGCTGCACAAGAGACAGTGTTAGAAGTAACGGCAGACGCTTAGGTGTAGGTTAGGCATAGCCTAAATATGATACAGGCGATATTGGAAAGTAGGAGAGTGGCCGAGTCAAGACGTATACGGCTTCTGAATATGAGAGATGAGCAAGGCATGGCATGGAACAGGTCACGGATGAAGGAACCGAAGCAGATTGCATATACGATTTGGCCTCGTTACCATAGAGAACACAGTTGAGATGATCAGGCGCTACAACATGGATATGAGAGGCAGCATTGGAAGCGTTTGATGATGGGTGCGGCTTGGATCACGATTGTTGGATGGTATACATTGCTCCAAGTCGTGTGAACGGGAAATAGGATTGTTCGATAATTTGATAGTGTAGTTTCATTTCTAGCAGCAGGTACACTGTCAATGTGTTTGAAATACTGATATTGGATGATTGGAGATCCAGAATTTAATGATATCCGGAGTACATACAATAGTCTAATTCGATTCTTAGTTTCATTCACATGCATTCTCTTGAGATTTTGACATGCGTAAACTCCTTTTTTTAGTATCGATTTTTGAGAATAAAACTGCCAAGCTTAAAATCGATAGCTACCTAGTAATAAGGTCAAATTTCTAAAATTTAGCCCAACCGTTAGCCCCTCACCGAGGCAAGCTGCGATTTTCATCAGCAACGCTTAGAAACGGCCATGGCCATGTTCCGCTTGTCAAATACCCCGCGATTCACACCACGTTGTCCGAATAGACGACAAAGAATAGCGTGGGTAGCACAGGTACAATTTTATTATTCCAAAGCTAGTACTTTTCAAACGACATCCTCCATACCAATCCAACCGAGAATTATATCCCCCAGCTGGAGAAAATACGGTTTGGATAGAGCTCGAATTACCGGTGATACAACTCAGATAAGAATTAATCCGAGGATTATTCATCGCAATATGGCTTCAACTACGGATACGATTTTGAAGGGGAAATACCCGGCGAAAGAACATGTGAGGAAGGTCGTGGAGTATATTAAGAGTAAGGAGCCGGAGGCGGATGGACTCTTGTATTTGGAGGCGCAGAAGACGGTTATGATTGAGGATAATGATGAGGCTGCTCCTTTCAGGTACGTTGTTGGGAAAAATGCTAAATATTGAATGCGGCATATATTAAAGATGTTCTCAATTCATAGACAGCTCATACTAACAATTCCGTTTCCAGGCAACGACGCTTTTTCTACTATCTCACCGGCTGCGATCTCCCTGACGCTTACTTTACCTATGACATCGCAAAAGACAAAAGTACCCTCTTCATTCCACCAATCGACCCGGAATCAGTCATCTGGACTGGTCTTCCTCTTTCTCCTGAAGAAGCACTCGCCCGTTATGACGTCGACGAAGTCCTCACGACCGATACCATAAACGCGCAATTGGCCCTCCCAAATCAAACAAAGGTCTGGGCTATCGCGCCCCAAATTTCTACCCACATAACCTTCCTCGAATTTCCCCAGAAAGATTTCACGCTTCTTAAAGAAGCTATCGAAGAAGCCCGTGTACGCAAATCAGAGTATGAGGTTGCGTTAATGAGAAAGGCGAATGAGATTTCAAAAGTGGGACACACGGCAGTTTTGAAAGCAGTTAAACATGCGAAGAATGAAAGGGAATTGGAGGCGCTTTTTATCAAAGAGAGCATTGCGAATGGAGCGAGAGAACAAGCTTATCACAGTATTGTGGCTAGTGGTACAGCGGCTGCTACGTTGCATTATATGAAGAATTCAGAGGAGTTGGAGGGAAAATTAAATTTGCTTTTGGATGCTGGAGGAGAGTATCAATGTTATGCTTCGGATATTGTAAGATTTTTCTCTATACTCTGGATTGAGGTTTCTCATAGTTTTTTGACAGATATACTAATCATCCTGACAGACAAGAACCTTTCCCATAAACGGCCACTTCGCACCCGAATCTCGCTCCATCTACGATATCGTGCTCTCCATGCAATCGCAATGTATTTCCATGCTCAAAGCCGGCGTTTCCTGGGACGAAGTACATCTCCTTGCCCACAAAGTCGCAATTGACGGACTTCTCTCTTTAGGAATTCTGAAAGGTGATAAAGAAGAGATTCTAAAAGCAAGAACGAGTGTAGCGTTTTTCCCGCATGGATTAGGGCATTATCTCGGAATGGATACGCATGATACTGGTGGGCATCCAAACTATGAGGATAAGGATAGATTGTTTAGATATTTGAGAGTTAGGGGAAATTTGCCAGAGGGAAGTGTGGTCACTGTTGAACCGGGTGTATGTTTTGTTCTCTTTCCTTTTCTCGCGTCTCCCTTTTCCCTGTCTATTCTTCTGGGGTTTGTGACTAATACAAATATATCAGATTTATTTCTGTCTCTTCATCATCGAACCATATCTTAAAGATCCGGCACATGCTCAATATATCAACTCGGATGTTTTGGAGAAATACTGGGAAGTTGGAGGTATGCTTTTCTTCTTTCTCTCTCCCCCCTTCCGTGTTTTAATGCAGAAAAACTGACGAATAAAAATAGGTGTAAGAATTGAAGATAACATTCTGATCACGAAAGATGGTTATGATAATTTAACGACGGTGGTTAAGGAGGTGGAGGAGATGGAAAAGATTATTAATGGGTCTTAGTTGAAGAATTGGCGAGATAGGGGAGTGGTTCTTGATATGTGAGGTTTAGATTATGAGCATTTTGGGAAATGTGAAAAATGTGAAAAACGTGGTGGATTGAGAATGTGCATGATTTTTGATAGATCATACTATGATATTTGGATGATTCATTGAATCATTACATGAATCAATAAATGATTAGATGAATGATTAAAAATCATACTCCAATCCTTCTACATCTTGATATATTAGATATCTAAACTTTCAACATCAGATCTTATCTTCTTCTACCTGTATATCTATCTATTTAATTTAGTTGATATATAAAGAACCCATCTCTACCTCCCTGTTTCTCTCTCTCATCTCTCTCTCGCGTAATCTTGATTTTCTCTCCTCCCATTAACTGTCATCTCACTGAATCTATTCTATTCTCATCTCACTGACGCTCATTCTCATTCTCATTCTCATTTCCCCTCCTAAATTATTAATACCTAAATACTCGATAGGCATAATATAAATCGATCTCATTCTATCTTATCTCTTTATTTCATCTCATCTCATACTCATACTTATATTCATACTTATCTCTTCTTTTTCCATTCTATTTTATCTTATTCTCTTTCGTTCTATCCCATTCCATTCCATCTCATTTGAACTTGTTCTATCCGATCTCGTCTCACCTCATCCCATCTCATCCTAATAATGTCCTATTCTTCACTTCGCCTATGTGAATTGATTGATTCACTATCATTATCACCCCTACTATTCTATTCTCAAACCTCAGATCAAAGTTTCACCCGAGTAATCAGATATTCCAAAAACATCCATCCATTCACTCACTCCAATTTCGCCTAATCTCGTTTCTGTCTTTTAAAAGCGTATTCACCATAACACAACATCACTTCCATGGATATTTTAACAAATGTCATAATTTCATCAATAAAACCCCCTACGATCATGCACGCATATCTAATCTACTACCACAGAATCCCATGAGCCTGTAACCCATCAAATTTTCCCTCCTCCGAATCGCCATATCCCCATTCGATCACCAGCTATGCACTCTCCTAACAACCAGGCACAACAACCGCATCGATCACCGCGGTGGTACCCCCCTTAACACACTCCACAGCCTTCAGTAATACCTTCTCAACCTCACTAGCTTTCGAAATCTTTTCGGCCATTACGCTGTTTCCAGATGCTGCTCTAGCTATTCCTGCGTAATCTGGGACTTGTGGTGCGAATGATATGTTCAATTCTTCGTTAGTAGCTTTGGATCCGATACCTGATATTTTGTTAGAGAAGTGTCACGAATGAGAGTTTGATTGTGAGAAGTAGAAGAAGAAAAACATACCATCTGGATGAACTAGCATGAGAGATCGCTTTGGTGCGTGCCAACCTGTGCCATCGTTAGTAACTGCAATCAGAATTTTCATATACTCTATCAATAAAAACATACCCTTGTTATTCAAAACAATAGTTAGAACTGGAATACCATATCTTTGACAAATCCAATAAACACTCCCTGGAACCGAGAATAAAAATGTTCCATCTCCAACAATCTGGACGACAAACTTTCCCTTTCCTTTCCCATTCTCAATCTCAGATGCTAATTTAATACCTAAAGCTCCACCACCAGACCATCCTAATCCTCCTCCTCCACAGTTGATCCAAGAACCGGGGAGAGTAGCTTGAATATTGTCTGCTACGAAAACGGTGTTTGTTACAGCTTCGATAGCGAAGATTGTGTCAGCAGGTACGATCTTGCGTAGTTGTTGACAGAGGTAACCGGTGCCGAAGGAATCATCTTCAAAGACTTTTGATGAAGCAGCGTTGATAGTCTCAAGGCGTTTGGTGTGATCTGTAGCGAGAGCCTCCCATCGCTCCGCGTATGGCGAGGAGGAGAGTGTGTTGGCGAAGTCACTAGCATTTTTTATGTATTTTGTGAGTTGGCTTATGGATGTGTAACTATCCGCTCTGTAACGAGAAAGTGCGGCGAGATAAAATACCTGAAATTATTTAGTGGGAATCTTCATGAAAAGTGTTCGCATAGAATGAAACTGGGGGGACTTACTGGCATTTGTTGTTTGAGTGGGTCAACATCGATATGGAATATCTTGGCTGATTTTGAAGGATGACACAAAGTGTTAACCCAGGGTACATCTGCATGAAAGTATGTTAGTCTCCATATATCATTGTTGAAAGGTTGAGTATGTACCGCAGTCAATGACAACAATGACGTCGGCAGTTTCAATGGCCTTGTCACTGCCATATCTCAATCCCAGCCAAGCACGATGATCAGCTGGAAAGCACATATCACTTCCACCAGTATCCAAAACACGAAGACCTTTAACTGTATCCGCCAATTCAACAAGAGCTCCTACTGCCTTATGATTTCGACCACTATAGCCAGTAATAATCAATGGCTCCTTTGCATTGACCAATGCTTCAGAAATCGTAGCAACTGAACTCTCAGAAAGTGCAGCTGGCTCCACTGCATTCCAATGTTCCTGAACCAGATCATAATCATCAATTTCCTCTTCCAAGACTTCTCTTGCTGAATACAAATAGACTGGTCCAGCAGGAGCACTAGTAGCCCATTGAAGAGCCCTATTAACCATTTGTTTAATATTCTTCCCCGTCTTAATCTCCATTGAATATCGACAATATTGTCTGACAATCTCAGCTTGGTTGGGTACATCTTGTATCCAATGGATATATTCTGTTCGCGATCCGCGCATTTCTCCTTCAATTGTGTAGGGGGATAGACCGGCAAATATAAGAACGGGTGCCCGCCCGCATGAGGCATTATGAACCGCAGCTCCCAATCCTTGGGTTCCCACGTCGACGTGTACGATTACACATTGAGGTTTGCCAGTTAGACGGGCATATCCATCGGCCATGGAGAGGGCTACCATCTATGGAAGATATGAGTATATTTCAAAGGTGGGGAGAGAATCTGTATGCATACTTCGTTTGGACATGTCTGGAAAGTGTCATTAGTTTATGATCATGGAAATGTAATCAAGACATTTATCAATTAATATATCTGAAGACTTACTATGACTTCTGGACCCTTGTTCTCCCTTTTAAGCGTAATCAAAGCTTCTAAAATAGAAGGATGATCCGATCCTAAGTTAACGAAGCAATGAGTTACCCCCGCCTAATGCATTGTTAGATCTATTTACATGTGAAGTTTTGAGATGATAAGATAAGGCTGGTTGGTTACCTCAACAAGGGCCTCAAAGAAGGCGTACGAAGCAGTAACCATGTTGAATATCTTGATATTCTTGGTGTTGTGATGATCTGAAAAAAAGGGTGATGTGTATTTGTTTTCTTGAGAAGTATGGAAGTACGAACAGATAACTTATGCGGGATGTATGATAATAAGCTAAAGAAGCTCGGGAAGCTAGGTTGTGAGAGGGGTAGTTTCGGCTTACCAAAACAGTTAGATCCGGGGTACTTCATAGCGTCAACCTTCCTTATTTGTAGATAGTGAACTATAAGGTTTCTTTGAATTAGTCAAATATATAGATAGTCTTATGTAATTTGCTTCATTCAATTATTATTCTATATCTGTCTAGTAGTCTGAGAATGTTCAGATAGATAGACTGGATTCTAGGAACAAAATTCAATCAATTCACAATATTAGAAACAATAGCTCAATCGGTGTATTCCTTCCATTCATTCTACCACTTGCCCTGTTTATCTCGTGTCTCGTTCCGCTCATACCACATGGCACAATTTCGTGTTTGCGGGGTAGTTTCAGGGTACGTTGGCTCCTTGGCTTATAATCAATAGATTGGATCACAGACTTTCAGTACCTAGGATTCCATTCAATTTGTTAAGTCATCAACCGACCTTGTAGCTAATGCTGCCCTCAATTGTATGATGGAAGCATGATTAGAAAGAGTATTCTATTACGATTTTGCATTCTTATAGCAGGAGATATATTGGTTTGAAATCAAGATTCAAGCAAGGGGCATTGAAGACAAATAACGATATATCTGGAGTTAAGTGAAGTAAATGTTGTCTAAGATTGATAATTAAATGTATATATGCATGTATGTATGCATGTATGTATGCATGTATGTATAGTATGCTAAAGTCTATAGATATGTAGGAAATCTTCTTTCTTCTTTTAATTCCAAAACATGGTCGAAGTGCAATCGTTACAGATAGCGTACAAAAAATCCAAATTATTATTTTTGTGTGGGGTTTTCGAAAGCAAAAACACCATGAATATGCAAAACGCTATCCATTCTATCCGAGTTTTTTCCTTCAATTACGCTTGGTTTCCCCCGCCACCACTATATTAACTCACAATGTCTGGAAGGCAGCATTGGCTCTATACTCTTCATTTCTGGCCACCAATTCGTCGTGACTTCCTTGGTCCACGCAAATACCACCGTCAATTGCGAAAATCGTTGACGCCTTCTTGATGGTTCTCAATCTATGCGCAATAGCGATGACAGTGACGCCCTTTGCTGTCTTTTCCAGGGCCTCTTCAAACAACTTCTCAGACTCAGCATCAAGAGCCGAAGTCGACTCATCAAGAAGTAGTAAGCGTGGCTTTCTGAGTAATGCACGAGCAATAGAGAGACGTTGTAATTGACCGCCTGAAAATTGGCCACCATTGGAACCACAGGGGGTTTCGTATCCCTCGGGAAGAGAAACAATGGTATCGTGAATGTTTGCCAATTTGCATGCAGATTCGATCTCTTCCATGGTTGGGGTATGCCCGACACGGGCGCCAAGTTCGAGATTAAAGCGGACGGTGCCGTCAAATAGGACACTTTCTTGAGGAACGAGTGCAATATCATCGCGGAATGCGACGCCATCAATCTTGGAAATGTCTTGACCGTCAATTTCGACGCTGCCGGATGCTGGAGAGTAGAAACGTTCAAGGAGGGCAATGATGGTTGATTTTCCGGCTCCAGAACGACCAACAAGAGCACAGAATGTACCGGGAGTAACGTTGATGGTGAGACCTTTGAGGACTTCGATATCTGGACGAGCGGGGTAGGAGAAACGAACATTGTTGAAGCGTACGGCGAGACCACCTGATCTGATGGGTTGTTTCTCGATCATTCCTTGAGATGCTTCTGGATCATTCGTTGCTCGGCTGTTCTTAGATTCGAGGAGATTCTCAGGACCGATATCTATCAAATCAAGAACTCGTGCAGCTGATACGCCGGCTTTAGAAATATCAGGAGCGAGGGAGAACATTTGTCCACATAATTGAGCACTGAAGAGAAGAGCAGGTAGGACTGTAAAGAACTGTTGTTGGTTGTAACGTCCTTCTGCAACATTTCGAGCTCCCCACCAATATGCTAGTGCGTAAACGAAGTTACCCATACTGTAAGCCATGGCGAGCCAGAAATTTCCGTATGCAATTGTCTTTAGAGTTGCAGTATAAGGAGCTTTCAGCGATCTGTTGAAAACCTGGAGAGTTTCTTCTTCAAGTGAAAAGATTGCAACTGTCTTAATGGCCGAAACAGCCTCAGTAGCAATAGCGACGGAGTTAGAGAAAGCCTTTGCGTGTCTTTCGTGGAATCTTGCGAGAATTTTCAATCTCAAGAAACCGGATGAAAGTAGGACGGGGATGGTGGCAAGCAATACAACGGCGATTCTCCACGCGACGACGTGTGCAAGAATGATTCCAGAGACCATGGAAACGATGATCGACAGCATAACTCCGAGAAGGGTTCCGGTAATACCGCTCAATGCGTTTGCATCAGCGCTGATATACGAAATAAGAGTACCAGGACTCCTGTTCTCCGATTCATGCCATTGAATGTCTTGTGCGAAAAGAGACTTGAGTGCCAAAACACGGACACGATAGAGTAACTTCTCGGAAACACGACCGAAAGAAGATGCGCTGATGACGTTGGCAAAGAATTCAGCCAAAGCCAAAACGAAGAACAACAACGCGTACAAACTTCCGTTACTACGGATGCTAGCTGCGCTGAGACATGGACTTAAACTGCTGACTGTACGACCAAAAAGTACAGCTTCTCCGGAATATGAGCCGCCAACTACAACAGCACCGGCAATACCCAAGAAAACAAATAGTAAATGAGGTCTTGCCATCGACATAATACCAAAGAACGTAGAGAGAAATGATCGGCCTTTGGTTGCAGTCTTATCATTCTTGGGAGCGATTGTCTCGCCAGAATCGCTATTTTCAGCAACTGGCGTAGATTTCCCGGTATGGTCCAATGAATTGACCTTTGCGAATTCCTATCTCGATTAGTATGATTTATCAAAGTCTGTGCAAGCGATTCACTTACAGTATTATCAATCTTTTCTTGCAAATATTCTTCATCTTCATTGGCATCCTCGGTTTGGATCTCAGATATTGGTTCATCAGAAGAGGCAAGTGTCTGAAGTCGGACAAGGTTTGCAAAAGCGCCATCTCGAGCAAGTAAATCAGTATAGGTACCCTGCTCAAGGATCTCACCCTGACTCATGACCACAATGTTATCG
The DNA here is from genome assembly GCA_004786275.1 of Botryotinia convoluta. Classification (NCBI taxonomy): domain Eukaryota; kingdom Fungi; phylum Ascomycota; class Leotiomycetes; order Helotiales; family Sclerotiniaceae; genus Botryotinia; species Botryotinia convoluta. The sequence continues at coordinate 89,199 of PQXN01000012.1, read as the reverse complement.
GCGTTCTTGATTGTTGACAGTCTGTGGGCAATGGAGATGGTGGTTCTTCCTTCGCTAACTCGTTCCAATGCCATTTGAATTAAATGCTCACTGGCCGAATCTAGAGATGCGGTAGCTTCGTCGAGGAGCAAGATAGATGGACGGCGAACAATAGCACGGGCTAATGCAACACGTTGTTTTTGACCACCACTGAGTCGATTACCTCCAGGACCAGCTTCTGTAGACATACCATATTGCAATCGATCAATAAACCCAAGAGCATCAGCTTCCGTCGCTGCGTCTCGCACAAGTCTTACAATTGTTTGAACGTTGGCTGAGCTAGCGGCGAGGGCCTCTTCAGGATTGGCACCTTCACGGATAGCGTGAGCAAGATCTGGTAAGCTTGAGTCTAATAGCGTCTCTCTGAGCTCAATATGTTCTGGAAGTGGTGAATTGACTAAACCATAGGCGATGTTTTCGAGAATTGATCGATCGAGAAGCGTCGAATTTTGAGCGACAGTTCCAATGAAACTTCTCGCACACTTGACATTGATGATTTTCATGTTATGTTCACCAATGAAAATATCACCGCGAATAGGGTCGTAAAGACGTTGAACTAAAGCTGCGACAGTGGATTTTCCGCTACCAGAGAGACCGACAAGTGCGGTGTGTTTGTTGGTTGGTATTCTCAAACTGAATGACTTGAGGACCACCACTTCAGGTCGCGATGGGTATGCAAACTCCACATCCTTGAATTCTAGATCTCCTGGGATTGTAGTGAAGGTTTGGCCTTCCGTTGTCGTTGTTCCATCGATCAAGGAGGGCTTATTGATCGTCGCGACCAACTTGATGAATGCGCTACTAGCTGCAGCAAATATTTGCATGAAAGGAGCGATTTGACTGACAATGAAAGATGCTACATATGATTAATACGAGCCTAAAAAAATGGTTATGAATAACTTACAGTCAACAAGGAGGAAGATGACGGTGTACACAGCTCCTACTGTGGTTCCAGATCCACTGTCAACAGAGGCAGCAATTTCTCTACTTCCTTGCCAAAAAGCAAGAGCATTGGCGGAGTAAGCAATGAAGTACAAACAACCAAGTTGCACGGATGCGACGATAGCTTTCTTGATTCCCTCTCTTTGTGCTGAACCAATGTGACGAGCGTACACAGCCTCCAAGCGGGAACTGGCACCCATAGCTTGAACCAAAGACATATTTGACAGTCCTGCTGAAGCAATAGCTGTCGCTGCTGCTACATGATCTGACATTCGGCTTGCATACTTTTGAGTGAAGTGTCCTCCCACCAATGCCATCAAAAGATAGGCTGGTACCAATGAGATGAGCATACCTGCCAGCTTTGTACTCTTTATGAATGAAACGACATATGAGGCGACGAAGTAGGAGATACTGGCAATGAAGATTCCGACTTTCTCAGAAGTTCCTGTTTGAATGGTTTGAAGATCGACATCGAGGCGGGAAGCTACTTCACCGGATGGCAATGTATCGAAAAATGCGACTTCTTGACGGAGAAGGACATCCAGATATCTCATTCGCAGGCGTCTAACAAGGCGCTCACCGAGAAGACTCCAACATCCAGTATGAATATAGATCAAACAGAAATTTGCGATTGTCACGTAAATGACATTTAACACCTTGGTAACAACGCCATCTGTGAGTGACGCTGAACTAGTCGAGGAAGTACTACAAGATGTTGAATTGAGGTCGTCTACCAGTTGGCCGAATAAGATACCCAGTAGGGGGAATGGAACCCCAGAAGCGATCGAGGTGATAAATCCAACCACAAGAAGAACATAATCGAGAGGTTCTGGGTCACTTGAGAGTAATAGACGTAAGTATTGTCCGCTTTGCTTTTCGGCACCCGACACCTTGGAGGGCAGACCGACAACTCGATCTTTCAGTGCCGAAAGTTTTGACATGACTGCAATCAAGATGAATGATTGTTGCAGAACTCAAATGTCGAAGATACAACACCATGCACTTGAATCAACAAAAAAGTCTCTGCTTTGACAAGCGATGAATTTTCTGTCTATAATCCGCCCGAGAGTGGCACCCTGGTAATGGAGAAGGGTTCTTGGAATTTACATAACAAAAACTCACTCACAAAATTGGGCACGAAAATCGGAGTGCAAAGCATTGGCATGTACATTTTGAAAAGAAAAAACATAGGTATGGAACAAGACTAAGTTCAATTCGACCCCTATCCATTAATGACAGAAGCGGTTTGCTCCGTGAATGAGATGAATGATGTCGTCAAAAACATGGGTTAGAGCTAGTGACTCCACAGAGTTCGTATTCTAGTTACCCCTCTAACGAATTGGGAAGACAAGATCAAAATCACATCACCGTTCAGAGTCATTGTTTAATCTGATTAGATGATCTGATAAGATTCATGTAACAAGTGGCATTATGATGGATACACCAAGGAAAGTATATTAAGTAATGAAAACTTTTAACCGGTAATTAAAACTGGGAACCGACATCGGTGGTTGTATCTGATGGGTTAGACGAGATGATCTGATAAGATTAGAGAAAAGCTAAGAGCACTAAAAGCGGATCCTTATCCAAAAAGGGCATGGTCCAAAACCATCCCTGGTACTCGATCGATATATAGCTTTCGAAATTATAGTGGACCTTTTCTCCACTTTGAATTAAAATTTTCCTTCCACTGTTAACGGTATCAAGCCAATTGTATGAACCTTTTCCAAAGAAAGCGTTTCTTGATTAGATCCCCTAACCCGGAAAAAGATTAATAGGGCTTAGCGTGTATACGGTAGTAGAAACTCAAGTACCATACCAGTATTATTCCAAGTTATTCGATATATTCGATGGATTTCACTCTGAGAGATTATCAGATCAGATCAGATAAAAATCAAGCTTAGATTATAGTAAGAATGTTTTACAAATTAGCGTTGCCTTTCAATGTTGACGCTTCCTTATAGTCTAATACTTTCGTGGATACCTGTTGTAACCCGTACTTAACCTGTTACCCTCCACACCCCTCATCCTCATACGGCTACTGCGCGATGATGCAGATGTCCGTTCCTGTTATCTTCACTCAGCTAAATCACCGTCATTGACTAATGAGTTTTTGGAGTGGATCATCCAGAACTTGAGACCGAGTCAAGTATGTCGAGACGATCTCTCATGTCAATATTTTTGCGACTAGACCCCAGCATCAAGGTCCTCAATGCTCCGAAGCCCCAATGAACTACTCCCCTTGCCGTGATCGGGATCTATATTCTGCAACATGGAGATTCCACAATATATCTTGGCATTGGGCAATGCATACCTCGACAGTGAGAAATTTTTGATCAAGTGATTTGAGCTACCCTTCGACATCCATCCTAATAATGATTCATGTATTTTCCGGCCTTACCTATCTTCAGTTCTTCGATACTTTCTCTCATGAATAATTATCCCTAGTATCAATAATTTCACTATCAGTCATCAACATCTCCAATAACCATGGATTCCATAATACCCAATACCACTTTTCCATCCTTAGACACTGCTTATCGAAACCTCGCAGATTCACATGTTTCTAGAGGAGAATTGAACAGAAATCGATCCGGAAATGATTCAGAACCGCACTTGAAGACAATCAAGAAGACTTTCTCATTTGGAGAATGGAATTTCGATCGTTCCGCTATTCATGAATCTTATGCCCAATTCGTTGTTGCTTTCACAGGCCACGATGAGGTTGCTTTTAATACTTCCTCTGATATATCCTCAAACTCCCCAACTACAGATAGTTCGCAAGAATGTGGCATCATCCATGGTCGCTTGACAGAACAGTCTCAAAGTGGCCAAGATAGCCGCCCATCGATTTCGTGGGAATTCATTCAAGATATTCCCCAATCGATGAAATCTCTCGATTTCGCTTTATATATTACTAAGTCTCGTGATGTGAAATTACCATGCGATATAGTAAGTGGTTCAGAATGGGGTTCAGAATGGGGTTCAGAACTGCCGCTAACGCTCACAGACACCTTTCACAATCATCATCACTGTGGAGGAAGCATCAATCATTGAATCTACTCTATCATATGATGCATCTTTACTATCTGCTTCAGATGCTCCACATATGTTCGACGTAGCCGTTTCTTATTTACGACGTTCCCCATCAAGTGATGCGGAAACCGTAGCAAACGAATCGATTCTAAACTTCCCACCACTAATCAGGCCACCCTCATTCATTGAGGATGAAAGAGAATCGGATCTTCAAAGCGAGAAAGTTTTGTTGCATTCGGCTTTTGAGCGACGGGTCACTCAACATCCGAACCGAGTTGCGTTGGATTTCCTGCAATCTCAGAAATCAGGATCGAAACCTCCCATGCGGAGAACTTTCACATACTCAGAATTGAATGAGGTCACGACGAGTCTGGCTGAGTATATACTATTATCCCGAGGCGAACAAGAAAGTAGTAGCTCTAAATTTGTACCTGTCCTACTTTCGACTTCCGCAGAACTTTATATCGCCTATTTGGCGATTTTGAAAGCAGGTTTGGCGTTTTGTCCGCTTCCTATTGAGGCACCTCCTCAGAGATTAAAGGATATTCATGACGACTTGATGCCTCAAATTATTTTGGGTTCAGAGCAATATCGTCAAAAGCTTTCTGCCATTTCATCAGATTCTATGAAGTGGATCGATATTGAGTCTTTCATTCACATGAGAACCCGTGACGGCATCACCACCCAAAATCCTCCATCTCTCCGCGTGGTAGCAAGTCCTGAGGAGAACGATGTCGCATATATCATGTATACTTCTGGTTCAACGGGTAAGCCAAAGGGTGTACAGATAACTCATCTTGCAGCGGCTTGCTCCATTGCATCGCATTCTATCACTTCAAAATTGCCACCATCATCGGAAGGAATACCAAGATGGTTTCAATTTGCAGCTCCAACTTTCGACCCTTCGCTGATGGAAATCTTTGTGACATTATCGACAGGAGCCACACTTTGCTCTGCTTCACGTGACCTTACTTTGACAGATTTCGAGGCGGTTGTATCTGAACTACAGGCAACGATCATGATGGCGACACCCAGTATGGCAGCTCTCCTCCGTCGTTCCAAACTTACTTCGCTCAAAAGTTTGTGGGCCATGGGTGAGACTGTTCTGCGAAAAAATATCGAAGACTTTGCGCGTTTACCTAGTCCAGATCAGTCTTCTGAACTTTGCAATGCATATGGTCCTACAGAAGCAGCTATTAACTGCACATTAATTCCTAACTTCCATCCTGATGACAGAGGTTCAATCATCGGGCCAGCTTTGCCAACGTGCTCGCTAATTGTTGTGGATACAAGCTCAGGCTCTGTCAAACCTGTTCCCAGAGGATTCGCCGGTGAGCTTGCTATTGGAGGGCCTCAAGTCAGCGTTGGTTATTTGAATCGACCAGAACAAAATGCTAAAGCCTTTGTCGTCAGTCCTGAATTCGGAAGACTGTATCTCACTGGAGACAAGGCTCGGATTGTTACTGATCGTAGAGGTCAACATGTTGTTGAGTTCCTTGGACGTATGGACACTTCCCAGGTCAAGCTCAGCGGCAGAAGAGTTGATCTTGGCGAAATCGATACAGTCGTGGCGAGTTGCGCAGGAATCAAAGAGGCGGTGACAGTCTCTTATAAGCGATTCGCTAATCAGGCTGGAAGCGAGGAAGCCGTTTGTTTCATCATTCTTGATGCGGATAACACCAAGGAAGATGTGGAAGCTAGGTGTCGTGAGAACGCTGCCCGACTTCTACCATCATACATGTGTCCCTCGAAGTATTTTGTCTTATCTCAGATGCCAAGATCTTTGGCTGGCAAGATTGACAGGAAATCTCTTTCTGCAATGACAAAGAAACTTTGGAACGAGGCAAGCTTAAAGCCCACCAATTCGCTTCAAAATGGTGAAGATGCCAGCTCGAACAATACTGAAGGGCAAGACGAAATCGAAAGACTAGTTTGTAATCTACTGTCGGAGCTAGTAGGATCCACTGCGAACTTGAATTCGAACACCAACTTGTTCTCTCTTGGTATTGACAGTCTGAAAGCTATTCGCTTTTTGCAACTAACTAGAGATGCAGGCATAACCGAGCTCAGTATTGCAGATGTACTTGGAGGTGCAACTCCCCTGAAGTTGAGAAACACCATAGTGGAACGCCGCAAGAATGATACTGGGGAGGCGCCTACTCGTGGTGTTGCAGGCGCTTCTATATTATTCGATGAATTTGAAGCGAAGCATCGACCTATCTGCAGCGAAAGTCTTGGTATATCGCCGGAAGATATCGCCAAGATCTTGCCCACTACTGCCACACAGTCCGGAATGCTGGCAAGTTTCTTGAGGAGTTCAAAGGATAACAAGCATTATATACACAACTCTGTTCATCACATCAACTCATCAGTTGATATCTCCAGACTCAAGAATTCCTGGATAACAGCCGTCCAACGCCATGAATCATACAGGATGGTCTTTGTCGCCATTGATGATGCTTTATCTCCATTTGGACAATGTGTTCTAAAAGAATCATCCACCTTGAGTGTACCAAACTGGAAGGTAGTAACTTGCGAATCTGACGACCCCCAGATTATAGATCAGTGCATACAATCAACACTACGGGAAGCCGAGAACGAAATAGTTTTGGATAGACCACCTTATCAGATGACTTTTATCCAATCACCTACTAAAACATTCTTCACTTTCAGCGTGTTCCACGGCATCTTTGACGGTGCTTCTCTACAGCTTTTGTTTGATGAAGTCGACCTCGTATATCGCGGATCGGATATTCCCAGAAGAACTGAGATATCTACCGCGGTGAATATGCACTATGGATCAGATCCCACCAAAACAATCGAGTTCTGGTCCTCTCAGTTAAAAGATTGTGACCCGGTCCCTTTCCCACCACTCACTGGCTTGAAACCAGAAACAATGGCAAAGCTGCCATTGACATCCTCAATCAAAGCATCAATTGGTATAGATGGCCTGCGTGATGGTGCCATGAATTGCTCTACCTCACCATTGAGTATTCTCCAGGCGGCTTGGGCATTGATTCTTGCCACTTACAAGGATTCCATATACAGCTCAACTTTTGGTAGTGTCATATCTGGTCGATTGGATGAAGACTCGAAAGTTTGCATGGGTCCTACATTCACCACTGTCCCAATCAATATTCCCGCTCAATTGCTCGAGGAAAAAGCAACTAGCGTCTCTTCGATATTGCACGCGATAGCCAAGATTAATGCAGAATCTCTCGGTCATCTCCAGATACCATTGAACTCTATCGTCGCACCAAATGGAGGCTTGTACTACGATACTCTTCTTGCATTCCAAGACTTTTCCACTGGTACAAACCATTCTGAATTGTGGTCAAAGGTTGACTACCCTGCAATGGCCAACGATTTTGCTGTCATGATTGAGATCTGGCCGGAGGTAGATGGATCGCTTCGTCTCCGAGCAACATATACAGATGAGTTCTTGAATGATGAATCCGCTACCCTCATGTTGCAGCAATTCAATGATCTCATCAGTTTTGTCATCCGCAACCCTGAGAATTCTTATATGGATGGTCGATACGCTACTGCTCCATCGATATACCCTCAAGTCATGTCAACCGAATTGAGTGGGGCCAGCGCTCTTTTGCATACCGAATTCGAGAGAAACACAAAGATGAATCCTGAGGATATCGCACTTATCTTCATGAATGACTTCACGGCTCAAGATCTAGCAGCAAACGTTAAATGGACATACGCTGAGCTTGACCGCAAAGCCAACAAACTTGCATCTTATCTCGTTCAAAGATACGGTCCCTTGGAGGAAAAAGTTGTTCCCTTTTCCATGTACAAATCACCAGAGCTCTACGTGGCTATTCTTGGTATTTTGAAAGCTGGTGGTGCTTGGTGTCCAATTGATCCCACTTTCCCCGCATCCCGTCGACACGACTTGATTGTCAGAACAGATGCCAACATGCTTTTGGTGGCAAATGATACTGTGAATCAAGACGCTCAAGCCATTCCACAAGGTGTTGCCTTGATCGACATATCAGAGAACAATGCCGCAAATCCTACCTTCAGCCTCGATGAAACCAAACCTTCAAGTTTGCCCATCATCAGAAGTAACTCGATGGCATACTTGATCTGGACTAGTGGAACAACAGGTCTGCCTAAAGGTGTACAAGTGCACCATAGCGCCGCAGCCACAGCTATGCAATCTTTAAAAGAAAGCATACCTGTAAGCCGTTCCGGCGCAGTCCGCTGTCTCCAATTCTCACAACCAACATTCGACGTCTTCGTGCAAGATCTTTTCTACACCTGGGGTTTGCGCGGAACTGTCATCGCAGCACCCAAAGATGTAATGCTTGGTTCTTTCCCGGATCTCGCTAACACAACCAATGCGACACATGCCCATCTCACTCCTGCGTTCGCAACAATCGTATCTCGCGCGCATTGTAAGACCCTCGAGGTTGTGACAATGATTGGAGAAGCCTTGCCTCAGCCTGTTGCAGACGATTGGTCGCAGAATATGCTCGCGTATAACACTTATGGTCCCGCTGAAGTGAGTGTTGTATCTACAGTCAAACAATTCGGCGGTTTCGAAAATCCATTCAAGAGCACAAATGTCGGATTACCATTGCCCTCTGTGGGCGTCTTTGTGCTCAACAACGAGCGAGTCGTGATGAGACATGGTGTGGGTGAACTGGCTCTGTCGGGTCCACAGGTAGCTCGAGGCTATTGGAAAGATCTAGCCAAGACGGAAGAAAAGTTCCATTGGAATGAGAGTTGTGGAGCTCATATATACATGACCGGAGACATCGTCCGTCAACTTCACGATGGCAGTCTAGAGTTCGTGGGACGTCGTGATGATTTGGTGAAGATCAATGGAATGCGAGTAGAGTTGAGCGAGATCAGTTTCGCGCTCAGCCATTGCCATCCCGATACGGAACAAGCGGTTACCATGCTCATGGCCCGACCAGATCGTCCGACAAAGGTCTTGGTGACCTTCTTGTCAGTCCCAAGTATTCCTGCCCAAGACTTACTCATTACCAATGATCGCGCAGTCGAGGTTGCCAAAGCCGCCATGGCTGTATCGAAAGCAAATCTCCCAGAGCATATGATCCCTAGCGTTCTCGTAGTGCTAAATCGCATCCCAGTAACCGCATCTGCCAAGATCGACCGCAAAGCATTATCCGGTGCTTACGAAGCTCTAGATCTCGAATCATGGGAAAGTAATTTCACATTCACCCAGGACTCAGCTTGGACAGAAGAGGAAGAACGACTCCTCGAGCATTTCGGCACCTTTTTAGGAACCGAGAGCAAGACTTTCCGATCAAACAGTCGACTTGCAACCTTAGGTTTTGATTCCATCGCTGCAGTGCGTTTCACAGCAAGATTGAAGACTGCCGGTTACAAGGTTTCAGCTGCACATATGCTACACTGTCAAACCATCGCGGATCTCTGCAACCTCTTCAACAAACCCGCTTCCAACTCCACTTGTCTTGATTCCTCCTCCAGTCTACTCGAGGTGTTCCACCGCGAATGGTTCCCCAAGGTTGCAGAAACATCTGTAATTAGCGATAAAGCATTTTCCGTCTGTCCGACCTTGCCACTACAGGAAAATCTTCTTAGTGAAACTTTCCGTAACTACGAGTACTATTGGAGTAACCACTTCTTTGAGCTCTCTGATAACATCGATCTCGAGCTTTTGAAAACTGCTTGGTTCAAGGTGGCTCAGAATAACGAAGCTCTTCGTATTGGATTCTTGCCAACGGCTTCAGTGTCTGCAAAGGCAAATTCCGGCTTTGGTGCATCGACATTCCTTCAATTGATTTACGAGAAGCCATCTGTAGATTGGTCTGTTGTGAAAGTTACAAACGAGGATTTCTCAACAAGCGCAAAAACTCATGCACAACAAATCGCTCGCAAGCACCAGACTAGTGCATTCATCAACTCGCCATGGGCTGTCGTTGTATTCGAACGTGATAATGTCAGAACGATGATGCTTTCCATCCACCACACCATTCATGATGGACCTTCTTTGAAATTCATTATCGATGATCTTCACGCTGCATATCTCTCTCAGGAAAGCCTCTTGAACCCACGTCACCAAATCCGAGAAGCCATTGCGATTTCCTTCATGCGAAGAACCAGTCCACAAGAAGACATGGTCTTCTGGAAAAACACCCTCAAAGACTTCGTCAGCGAAGCAGACGACAGCGTAGAAAAGATGGCCCCAGAGAATAAATCTCGCACCTACAATACCGTATCCATTCCCCTCTCTGTACCAATCTCCAAACTACAAACCACAGCTCAAGAATTCCACTGCTCGTCCGCAAATTCCATCCTCCGCACCGCCTGGGCATGCATGGTATCCGATTTCCTCGAAACGGACCAGAAAATCGTCATTGGCGAAGTACTATCCGAACGTCTGGCTTCTTCTTCCCTAGAAGATATCATCGGTCCTCTCGTATCTTTAACCCCCGTCCCTATTTTCACATCCGGCACCGCGAGAGAAATAGTCAGCAAACACGATTCCATGAATATTGCCGCCTACAACCACCGCGATGCCAATCCAGGGATGCTTCGCAAGCTCATCGGACGACCTAAATCTCAGCCGCTCTATCCTGCCGTCTTTGTGTTCCATCCACGCAATACCGAAAGTGAACATAAACACGAGCTCTGGAATGAAATCGAAGATTTCCTAGGTTTGAACGTTGAACACGATCTCACACTCAACGTAGAAGAAAATGCAAACGGCGGCTTCGATCTCGTCGTCTCGGTTGAAGCAGGTGTATTAGATATCCCCGGTGTGGAAGTTCTGGCCAAGCAGTTGAATGCTTTGGTCACAGCCATGATTTCCCATCCCGATACTCCCATCCAAGAACTCACTAACTTTTTCCCCACTGAATTAATCGCTATCTCCAAGTACCGCGAAATGAAACTCCATCCCGTCGTCGACCTGAACAATCCTCTCTGCTGGTTCGAGCACTGGGCCGAAACCCACCCTGATTGGGCCGCCGCCGAAATCGCAGAATCGATCGGGCGAAATTCAAGCATCATCCACACTTGGAGCTACGCAAAATTAAATCAAGAAGCTAACCGCGTAGCGGCATTCATCGCATCGCATGGAATTCACGGCCGCATGATCGGTATGTGTCTAGGCCGCACACTCACAGCGTTTGCCGTCACAGTCGGAATCTACAAGTCTGGAAACACGTATCTACCAATCGATGAATCGTTACCGATTGAGCGAAAAACGTTCTTGTTGAAAGATAGTGATTCCGCTATATTCTTCTCTGAGGAAACTGTCGATTTTGTCCCTGAAGGATGTCTCCTCGTGAATGTTAATCGCGGCCAATACCAATCCGACAGCGATGTCGCTCTGAAAGTCGAAAAGAGCAAAGACTCAGTCGCCTATCTTCTCTATACTTCCGGTTCGACAGGCAATCCTAAAGGAGTCCTAATCAGCTGCGGCAATCTCACTTCTTTCTGCGAAGCCCAATCTGAATTCATCTGCGAGTACGTCCCCGCGACTCGGGTACTCGGCGGCGTTGGGAGATTCCTCGGCCTAGCGAGCAGAGCCTTTGATGTGCATGTGGCTGAGATGTTCCTCGCCTGGCGACACGGTCTCTCGTGTATCACTGGAGTTAAATCTATGTTACTGGATGATTTACCTATGGCGTTACAAGAATTGAAAATCACACATGCGGGTTTTGTACCGTCGCTGTTGGATCAGTGTGGTTTGATACCGAGTGATGTTCCTCTGTTGAGGTATTTGGGTGTGGGTGGTGAGAAGATTTCTCAACGAACACTTGAAACATGGGGTGATTCGGAGAGCGTTACTTTGATCAATGCGTACGGTCCTACCGAAGCCACGATTGGTTGTGCCTCGTCTGCAATTGTAAATTCAAAGGTCAATATGAGAAATGTGGGTCGTCCTCTAGGAGACACTGTTGCCCATGTGCTCATTCCTGGTACTCTCACTTACACTAAGCGAGGAGTAGAGGGTGAACTTTGTCTGACAGGAAGTCTTGTCGGTATTGGTTATCACAACCGTGATACTGGCGCTTTTGTCGAGAATTTCCATGGCGGGAGAATGTATCGCACAGGAGATCTTGTCAGATTGATGCCCGACGATACGATTGAGATTTTCGGCCGCTCAGATGATCAAACTAAAATTCGCGGTCAGCGTCTTGAATTGGGTGAGGTTTCCGAAGCAGTACGCGCTTTGTTACCAGCTGGAAGTAATGTATCTTCTCTTATTACAAAACATCCAGAGCTTTCCAGAATGCAATTGGTTTCATTCGTTGCGAGCAATGCCAAGGCTGCTGGAATGGATGAGAAGGTTGAGATGTTACATACTTTCGAGCAAATCAACGTCAGTATTCGGGCTGGCTGTAGAGAAAGACTTCCAGGCTACATGGTTCCAGATGTGGTTATCCCAATCAACTTCCTGCCTCTTGCTCCCATGTCTGGAAAGGCAGATGTGAAACAACTCAAATCTCTCTTTGCTTCCATACCGCTAAGTCACTTGTTATCTACTGAGAAAGGACAATCGACTGGTAGCAAGACTGTTACGGTCCGCGAATTGGACGAACAAGAACTTGCTGTGGTTGAGATACTCAAGAGTGTTGTTCCAGCCACCTCTGCAGAATTCACTCCCTCGACCAACATCTTCGAGGTTGGAGTAGACAGTTTGGTAGCCATCAGTCTTTCCACCTTGATGAGAAAGGCTGGATACACATGCAGTGTTGCCGATGTTCTTAGTATCAGCACGGTTGAAGAATTAGCATTGTTACCACGTGCAAATACTACACCCGAACAGGCCGCTAAAAACAGAGAAAATGCTCTAAAGAAAATTGCTCGTGCCGAAGCTGCATTCCGAGAAAGTTCCTTGGGTAAAAAGTCCGGGATAAACGTTGAAATTATCCGACCTTGTTTGCCCGTCCAAGAAGCTGTTGTAGCTCGATCATTGAACAAGGAAGCCGGTGCTCTATATGTTAATCACATCACATTTGAGTTGGCTTCTGATATCGATATTTCGAAACTCTCCCAGACTTGGAAAGCCTGTGCAACCGCCAACGAAATCTTGAGAACCTGTTTCTGCCAAATCAACGATGATATCTTGCAAGTTGTACTCAAGAATGAGTCCTTCGATATCCCATGGGCAGAACACATCTACTCCAAATCCAGCAAACATTGCACTCCGGACAAGATGCAAGATGCAATTTCTCTAGATATTATGCAAAATATCGAAAACACACCACCAATCCGACTCAACGTCTTCACAGAAGGAGCGTCAAAATCCATCCTCTTGATCTCCATGCATCACGCCCTCTATGATGGTGAGTCCCTGACCGTTCTAATGCAAGATATCCTCATGCGCTACCAAGGTATCCCAACCCCTGAGCGACCTTCCGCAGGCGCGCTAGTGGAATACGTCGCTTCGCAAGATGAGCTTGCCGCGAAGAATTTCTGGGTCAATAAATTGGGAGATTACAGCCCTCCATCCCTTCCCAACGACGACATCAACGAAGAAGAAAAAATCGAAGCTCAAATATCCACACGCATTTTGAAGACCAATTTGAGCGCGCTCGAAGCTTTTGCTTCCAAGTTGCACGTCACTCTTCCTTCATTAACACAAGCGATCTTTGGTCTTGCAATGGCAAAATTGCTTTCGATTAATGATTTCGTGTTTGGTCTTGTGCTTTCCGGACGTACAGTTCCTATTCCCAATATCGAGAAACTTCTTGCTCCGACCATTACGACCGTACCGCAACGAATTGATCTCCGCAAGAGCGATGTCACAATTCTAGATATCTTGACCGCGCTCCAGAAATCTTCAGGTCAAATGCTACAATTCCAACATAGCTCTCCAAGAGCGATTCACAAATGGGTGGAAGCCGATCGTCCGCTCTTCAACTGCCTCTTTTCATTCATGAAGACGGGAGAAGAAGAAGAAGCGGATAATGGATTTTGGAAATTACTCGATAGTTACATGCCTCCTGATTATCCCTTCGCGGTGGAATTCGAAGCCAGACATCCATCAAATGATCTAGTGATCCGCGCGGGATATACCCCCGAATTTGGCTCCGCATTTAAAGTCAATAATCTCCTCGAAAGGATCGAGTTACTCATCGATACGATCTCCAAAAACGACAATATCTCAATCAAAAGTCTCGGTATCCAATCCAACCACAGCATCTCATCATCCTCCGAAATTCTCGACGACAGCGAAGAATTACCCGAAGAGCAAACTATCAAGACTGTCTTACTTGGCCTCGGCGATTTCGCATCCGAAGATGTATCTCGCACCAGCACATTTTTCCGTCTCGGCATCGACTCCGTCATCGCTATTCGTTTCGCCAAAGAACTCCGGAGCATCGGACTCCAAGTTTCATCTTCGGATATCGGGAGATATCCCAGCATTGCAGCTTTAGCGCGCGCTGTTTCGAGCAAGAGCAAAACCCAATCGATTGCTAAGCCCGCTGTGGTCAAGACGACGAATTTGTTAGATCAACATAAAGCGAGTATTCCTTTGTTGGCGGAAGATGATGAAATTACTGATATCTATGCTTCTACGCCCCTGCAAACGGGTATCTTGACCCAAACAATTGCGACGGGTGGAAAACTCTATCTGCATCACCCTGTACTCAAGCTCTCTCCAAATATCGATATCGCGCGTCTGAAGAAAGCGTGGACATCGGTAATCGAAGCGCATGATATTCTGCGCACCACATTCCACTATTTCGAAGGAGCGCCTCATCCATGGTTAGCCGCCGTGCACGAAGAACCCAATATTCAATGGATAGAAGAACAAGCATCTGGATGGATCGACAAAAGCATCGAAAAGATTATCGAAACGACCAGTTTCCCCACTCCCGAGTCTTTCTCCCAGACTCCTCTCAAAATCAGTGTTATCCATTCTTCGTTCATGAAAGTCCTCGTTGTGTCTATTCATCACAGTCTCTATGATGGGTTTTCCCTCCCTCTTATTTTCGATTCCTTGTCAACAGCTTACTCGCATAGTATTTCGAAACCTATAACTCCTTTTTCCGAAGCTGCAAAACTTATTACCGAGCGTCAAGGTAAAAGCGTTGATTTCTGGTTAAATAGGTTAGATAATTACCAAAGCATCTCTCTACCATCTTCAACCGTCCCTGCAGAAACTACCTCCCTGGCGCAGACGACCGTCCAAATGCCCGTTTCGGAAATCCTTCACCGCTGCCAAGAAATGAATATTAATCTGCAATCCGCGGCTCTCCTCGCATACGCCAAAACTCTCTTTTGTTTTGTCAAGCGTCGTGATATCGTGTTCGGACATGTCGTTTCCGGTCGTTCATTACCCCTTCCAGAGGTTGAACAAATTCTCGGTCCGCTTTTCAACACTGTTCCTTTCCGTGTTGCGCTGGATAATCCAGTACTAGGAAATCAGGACTACGTGAGTCAAATCCAAGATGTGGTTATCCAGGGACAGGAAAATCAACATGCTTCTCTACCTACGATCCAGAAGTTTTGGAGACAGAAAAATATTTTCACGGATGGTGCGTTGCTGGATGCGTTGTTTGTGTTCCAGAAAGTGGGAAAGACAGATGGGCAGAAAGAAAAACTCTGGAGCGTCATGGATGTGGGTGAGAGTCGGGATGCGACGGAATATGGGTTGAATGTTGAGATTGAGCAAGGAGAGGATGAGGTGATTATCAGTGCTGGATCACCTGCTGGACGCATCAACACTGAAGATCTGAATTTGATTTGCAAAACTTTTGATGAGGCTTTGAGAGATATTCTTGAAAATCCTCAAAGAAGTGTTGCTGCTTATCCGGAGCAGTTGCAAGATTTACCACTTGAGAGCACCTCCAAGAGAAAGATTGAAAATGAAGAGGAGCATAGTGATGTGGCGGATGCGTCGATGCTCGAGGTTGTTCGTGCAGCTTTGGCCGAGGTGGCTAATTTACCTGCAGATTCCGTGACGTTGCAGACGAGCATCTTTTCCTTGGGTGTCGATTCCATTGCTGCAATTCGTGTCGCATCTATTTGTCGCAGACGCGATGTACCGATAAGCGTTGCGGATATCCTACAAGGAAATTCTCTCGGTGGTATTGTCCGGATTCTCGTTGCGAAATCGAAAACCAATACTCAACAACAAGATGCGACGACAGAACTTCTATCCCCTGAAGCCAAAGCAAGTGCACTTTCACTGCTCAAATATCCCAAAGATATAGTGCAGGAAATTTTACCGGCGATGGCAGGCCAAGAATACCATTTGGCGAGCTGGCTTAAATGCGGAAGAACTTTCTACGAACCCACTTGGGCTTTCCAAGCTCGCGAGAAGATTGATGTAATTCGTTTGAGAACTGTGTGGAGAGATCTTCAATTACGACACCCGATTTTAAGAACGGTGTTTACTGCTCCAACACCCGAATCTTCGTATCAGATTGTACTCAAACCAGAGGTCATCACCGATGAAACTTTCACCGTTATTCCAGCTCAATCAGCAGATGAAGATTTAGTCTCAGCTGTCAAATGCCAAGTCCACCACTGGGCTCAAAGTCCCTCTACACTTTTCACTCCACCCATCAGTCTCTGTGTAGTCCAGACCGCAACCGCAGATGCAGTATTATTCAGAATCCATCATTCTCTATACGACGCATGGAGTATGATCGCACTTATCAAAGAAGTCTGCACTCTCTACACCCAACCCTCATCCATCTTACCCTCTACACCCGATTTCATCTCCTTCATCAAATACACGCATTCCTCCCTCTCCTCCCCCTCCTCCCTCTCCGCACAAAAATCCTACTGGGAATCCTCACTCCACTCCGCCCAACCCACCATTCTCGCCCCAGCTACAGAAAACAACAGGGACGAACAAGACCAAAACACAACCCAAACCTTCCTCTGGCTCAAACGTGCCATCCCCCACCTCAGCACTCTCCATACCCTCGCCCGCACCCACAACACCAGCATCAACACCATCCTCATGTTAGCATTTGCACGTGCTCTCGCCCTTCTAACCAACACCACGCATCCCACCTTCGGATTCTTCCAAGTGGGTCGCGCGAGTACTTTCGATGGCGCAGAAACAGTGCTCGCTCCAACGGTCAATCTGCTTCCTGTTTCTATCGCCGTCTCCGGACGCGAAGATAGGGATATACTGATGGAGATTCAGAGGGATATGAGTCAGCGGGTTGCGTGGGAACAGAGTTATTTGAGGGATGTGGTGGGTTGGGCTATGGGCGAGTCGCAAGGACAACCACAGCCGTTATTCAACGCAAGTCTCAATCTGTTATTCCACACCCCCGGCAAGAAGTCCCCTTCTACTTCTACATCTACTTCTACTATAGAAAAAGAAAAAGAATCCCCCGAGCTCCTCACCCCCCTCCCCATCGGTGTCCCCACAGACTTCGCACCGAAGAGAAAAATTGAGGGGGAAACAGCAGTACAGAAGATTGAAACGAGGTATTTGGCGAAGAGGAATCTGTTTGTGGATGTGGGGGAGGGAGAGGATGATTGTATAGATTTCGGTATCAAAGCCGACGCCATTCTCATGGATGAAGCGGAGATACGAAGGTTTGTGGAGGGGATAGCGAGGGAGGTGGAGGGGATTAGGAAGACCTTGGAGGGTGTGGAGTAACAACCTTACTTAATTTGTGTCCTGCCTGCGGGGTGTGGATTATATGTATGTATGTATGTATGTATGTATGTATGTATATAGGTAGTTGTTTATAGTTTTTCGGGGTTTAAGTTTGTTTTTGAAGTTTTTGTTTTTGAAGTTTTAGTTTTTGAAGTTTTAGTTGGTTAGTTGGTTAGTTGATTAGTGGCTTATTTAAGAATTCTATAGCTATTTGTATTTTTAAATGTTGTATAAATTCATAATTGATCGCAGAATTTAATCGGGTAAATGACTCTGAGTGAACTGTATAAATAACTAGATTGTATTGACTAAAGATAATCTACAGGCACTTACATATAATCATAACTCACTTCACCTCAATATGATACATCCAGGAACCGACAAAGAAAGCAACAATAACCATAACGCAGAGACGAGAAGCATTAACAGCTTCGTTATACCTCCTGCTTGATTACCCTACCCATCGATATCCAAGAGTCACGAACAACTTAACAAATCTCAGTATATCAATATCCATAGATCCATACACAATAAATCACAACACATCCCATCACATTTCCAAACAAATTGTTCAAACAATCCAAGTTCAAATTAATTGCCAAAGAACAAAAGAGATTCATTTAACTAAGCAGCTAGCTACTCGGGTATCATAATCGTATCCCCATAATCCAAAGATATCTATCATATCATCACATAACCGTAAAAAAAAGTCCAGCAAATCATTATCCGTTGCATCCATATGCATATCATATCCAGTACATATCCAACCAGGTATCATCCTATCCTATCCTATCCGGCCTTTCCCACCCCCATCCCATACCCATATCATCATAATCATTAATCATTAATCAAACAAAAAAAGAATTCCTCTCATTCCTTACCATCTCCCTCCCCTCCCTCCTTCTCCATCATCCCAAATGATTCTTTCATCTCCTCTCCTTCTCCCACCTCCCCCACCAATAGTAGTCCTCCTCTTCGGCATGTACCCCTCCTCAGGTCCTTTCTGCCTTTCCTTCAGCCTATCCAAAACCTCTCTATCCCCATCGCCCCTCCCTGAAAAACTTGCCCCCCTCCCTAACCCCGATGCATGTCCATCATCCCTTGCCTGCCTCTCCCTCAACCTAGCATACATATCATCATCCTCCTTTTTCCATCTCGCTGCATCGTCTCTCCTATCGATTCCCCTCTCCACCTCCTTTCCCCTACTAGGCACAGAGGGTCTTCTCCTAATCTCCTCATCTTCCTTCGCAAATGCCTTAACCTGTTCCGCCAACCTCCTCGCATCATCCGCTGCTTTCCGTTCCGACTTTTCCGCCTTCCTCATTCTTTCTTCCCTCTCTTTATCATCTAATGCCTTCTCTCTCCCTCTCTCGCGTCTATGTTGATCTTTTCTTCTCTTTTGCTCATACTCGTCTGCTCTACGAAGCTCATCATCTCTTCTTATTCTTTCCTTTTCTCTTGTTGACTCCTCTTCCCTTTTGTGATCGGAAGATCGAGCTCTTTCCCTTTCTCGAAGAAGTTCTTCTTCCCTATCTCTAGCTCTCTTTCGTTCAATGTCTTTATCCCTTTCTCTTTCTCGCTCTAGTTCTCGATCCCTCAAGAAATTCTGATACTCGACCTCCCTCCTCCTCTCATCCTCAATCTTCTCCTTTCTTATTCTCTCCCTCTCAAGTTCTTCTGCCACTTTCCTCATTTCTTCTCTCTCCCTCTCTTGTTCCCTCCTTGCTTCATGAACTAACTCAAAACTCTGCTCTCGTTCTCTCTCATATTCTCTTTGTCTCTCTCTTTCCCTCTCCTCTTCTTCACGACGAATACGCATATCTACCAATGCCTTCTCACGACTAGGTGAACGCGAGGGAGGCTCAGGAGCTAGAATGATTGGAAGTTCTTTCAAAGGTCTCTCTCTTTCCTTGCTATGATCCCTCTGATCTCGATGATGTTCTACAATGACCGTACGAACAGGATTGAGACTGCCATTAGGACTACGTCTTAGAGTTGAACGATCATCTACTAAAAGATTCTTTGAGTAGAACTCTTCCGTGGCGGGTGAATCTGGAGCATATTTTGAAAGAGTCTTGGAACCTTCTGGACTATCTGGTGCATCGACAATAACGATGCGTTCTTTAGGATGTTTGCGACGTGGTGTGAGAGCTGAAACTAAAGCACTCTTCTTTCTTACAAGACGAAGACGAGGTTCTCGACCTGGAGATTTGTCTTTCTTGTCACCTGGAGAGTAACGATATGTACTTGTTGTTGTAGATTTGTGAGGTGAAGGCTTGGCGGTAGGAGGTACTTTGAGTCCTTGGTCGAGGTATTCTTTGCTAGAAAGGTCATCGTTGGATTCGAGAGTGCGAGGAGGATGTTCGTTGGTGATATGAGCAGGACAAGAGATTCCATCTTTTGCATTAGGGCAGACTATTGTTTGATGAAACTCGACTGTTCGCTTGGGGTAGCAATCGGTATAGATGTGTGTCACGCACATTGTGACAGTGAACTTTGAGACTTCGGCTCGGATGTGCTGAGGTAGAACTTGTCCTCCAAAACCTGAATTCGACTTGTGTTATCGAGTTGATATCAAAACGATAAGAAGTTTCCCACTGGGTCTAGGACTTGTATGAGTTGAAGAGTAAGATGTATTCGCTCGAGGTGAGGGGTATGTATGGATGGATGTGTGTGTGTGTGTGTATGAAAGTTGTTTCGTATTCTATTATATGACTGAAGAGAAGAGTAGGTATATAGAGAGATGTGTGTTGTAAGATACAACAAGTATGATTGTATAAAGGTTGAGTGGAGTATATCAAAGCGACAGGAATGTGAAGGATGTTGTATTAGGTTAAACACAAGCAGTGATATGTTTAACAAAAGAGAGAATGTGGAGAGAAACGTGCGGATAGGATGGAGGGTATAGAGGAATTAAGTATTCTCTCTTAACACTTGAATAGATTTGACTGTACCAGGAGTGTGACTGCCTAATAAAAAGGTCTTATAGTATCCTTTAGGTCAATACTTGTGGCCGGTGACTGTGCATTTAGCGTGGGTTGGTTCCAAACTTTTAGTTCAGTAGAAAAGGTGTGGGTGGGTGGGTATTGAATATAAAAGAAAAAAATAGTCAACCAACTTCGCATTACACTTTTTTGCTATTTTGGAATAAGGTTCTGTAATCTGCAAGTATTATTCGATAGTTGAAAGTATCACCGGGGAGTGGGAATTTAGGAGATAGCCTTTTTCCCAGAGAATGTAGTGTAATATGAAGATGTTGAGTTTATGTATGGTATGAATAATAAGAAAATGTTATAAAAAAGTTAAGAAAATGTCAAGAAAGTTTCCTTTCTCAGCAAGAAAGCGGCGAATGAAAAAGGCGCCTCAGCCACTCAAAGGGCTGAGTAAGACCCAAATCGAACCCAGATGGTCAACCAACTTCCAAAGTAGTACCAAGTAAGGAATCGAGGCTTATAATGAGCCCATGAAAGTTAATAATGATGGATGACGGAAAAGATCAAGATGCAGGAGTAAAAAGGCAAAAATGTTGTATGTAGTATGTTGTCAGCTTGGTTTGTGATGAATGTCATGACATCCAAATGACTGGAATGTGACAGTTGCTATTATGAAAATGTAGGAGTATACTCGAGTAAATCACTGAATCATATGAAAGGAGATGTAAGAGAGTAAAAGACAAGAAAAGTACGAATATCCGAAAATAGAATCCCGATCAAATGGAAACGAATCCCATGGAGAAGAAGGCCAAGAGCAAGCCGAGTCTCAAGGTCGTCGAGGTCGTATATGTCGTATATGTCGTAAACGTGTAAATTGTCGCGGGACGGCCCTCAAATCTTCAGACCACAAACGCGCGTGTTGAGAGTAGGTTAGATTAGCTCTTATTCTATCCTATAACAATGAATTTCAAAGAGGAGAAGGCGTTTCATGAAAGAATGACCTATATTCAGACCCCAGAGAAGATTTGAAGATTGACCACTTCTCGATGTGTGGAATCCAATGAAGGGATTATAGATGTAATGAGATGAAATAGAAAAAGAAAAAGAAAAAGCTGGAGTTGATGTTCATGAAGAGGTCGGATGGCCAATTGTTTCTCCTAGACCCCTGTTATCTGCTGATTTGGGTAAGGTGATTGCTTAATTTGGTAACAATTTTTATGGAGAGATTTCACTAGGCCTCTTTTTAAGGTCACGCTTACAATTCATCGAGGAATATCCTGATTTATTTATTGAAGAGCTAAAGGATTAAAGAATAAACATATTGAGCCGCAATATTCCCCCAGATGTTTGTATAACGTTTCACGATCAAGATAAGTCTACTTACTCTGCACGTTAAATTGGTATACATACATACTTGTTCTACTGTTTCTGTAAGCGCTTTAAAAGCTAGCACTACTAACAATACTAACAATAGGATCCACTCATTTTATACTACCTTCTATCACAAATCCACCAGATAACTCCCCTAGGTGGGTAAGATCTTACATATATATTATAGGTACATACATACATACATACATATAGGTACATACTACAATCCCATTCCGAGTAATCACAATAATAAAATAAATATCCCCTCATCATCATCATAATCACAATGATCAATAAATTAGCGCTCCCCATTCATCATTCATATCCTCCTTTAGGACCCGAGAAACCTACTAGGTACTTAGTTGGACTAAGCCTTACGATGTTATATTATACTATGTTATGTTGGCGTATCAAATTAATTACCAACTAGACCCACAATCAAAATCAAATCTCAAATCTCAAATCTCAAAATATTATATTCCTCTCTAATTTCCCTCTCAACATAATATCTAACTCTTAAACCATGTGTTCCACAATCCTAGCGATAAGGGTCTAAAGCTTGGTTGTCATACAATCTCGCTCCCACACCACAGCCGCCAGGGGAAAGAAAAAAATTCCAACAAGATGGTTAAGGATGAAGGATTGCATGCATAATGTTTGTTTCTTAGTGGTGGTGTCACGCAGGTACCCTTGATGATTGAAAGGCTATGAATACTTGATTATCTCGGATACAGTATGTTGTTAGGTCTCGTGCATGACTGCGGATATATGACTCGATTGGTGTCTTAGATAGACTTGAGTGGCCAAGATGATAAATTTTTCAATGAGGAAAGATTATTTTGGAATGAGCCTCCCTCATGCATGCATGTAAGAAGCCTATAGTAAGCCACGTGTGGTGCTTGCCCTTGCATTTCGGGATCAATTTTTTGCATGGCCACCACAAGCTTGAATCGTAAGATATCCCCCCTCCAATATCGAAACACGTGATGATGGTGACATCTGCCACTATCATCTGAAACCTAAGAGTAATGTCTTTAAGAAGTCTTCAATTGTGATTGATATAATGAAGAATATCTCCTCGAATATCGACTTTTAATCCACTTTGCAAGGGAACACCATCTATCGTTTCCCTCTTTCTCGCTCAGACAAATGGTCACCTTGACCAACGTTTTATCAGCTGCTCTTTGTGAACATTCTTTAGTTGTAACCTTTGTAGATTTACGGCTTCGAGATTTTCCTGTAAATTCTTGATTTCCTCCTCAAATGTATTAAATGACGATACAATATCTGGATCAAGTAGTTGAACCTCTCCGTATACTGAATCAGCTTGAAGGGCATTGTAAAGAAGTTTCATTGTGACATCGGCATTATGCACATGTGAAGATATGGTGGTTTCAGTTGTTAACTCCAGATTGGCCATGTGATTCTTAAGTTTCTCTGTCCTTTCTTGAAGAGATTTCTCCAGAAATTCAATCCGCGCGTCATCAGTGTCGCTTTCATTTGGAAGTGTGACGCCCAAATTGCGAAGTAATTGTTGTTCGGCGTCCATCTCTTCAAACATTGAAGAACGTCGGCGATTATTACGTGATTGTGCTTGTACCTGAGAGTTTTGTCGCTGACGTGTAATGGATTTGCTAGACTGTGAAGCTGCTTGATGTTGAAGCTCTTTCTTTCCGGTGTCTATTGCAAATTTAGTGGCCATCTGATGACACTGGTATTCTTCGATATGTTCTGCATATATCTCTGTACGCTTGACGAGAAAACTAAGGCATTCTTGCATCTAATGGATTGGTTAGAGATCTATGTCTATTTGTTAATGTAAAGAAACCTACGTATTTCAAAGCTTGGTAAGCTCGATCTTGACCCGAATCTCCTTTGGCAGCGATTTCCCGTAATGCTGGTTCCAGATATTGCTGTTCGGCAGACATTTGAGCCACAGGTAATACTTCGGAATATAATGATTCGAGCTCTTCTTGTAATTCGGCGACTTCCTGCTTGTTTGCATCTTGGGGATCTGCACCAGAAGTACCATTAAGAGCTTCGATGTATATTCGATCAAGCTTTGTCCTAACTCCATCGACAGTATGTTTAATGTACCTCGCACAAAGATCCCGTATCCTTGAAATAGTATCATGATCTTCTGAAGATCCAGGATCAAGCTCTTCCGCAAGCTTTTGCAAACTTGTTAATAATCTATCATCCGCCTTGAAGATCTCGTCCACCGTTTGTTTGGCATCGGATTGTGATATTTTGTTTTGTTGCTCCAAGTCCGAGAGCTGATACATCAAATTTTGAGACAATTCCTCCACCGCTGAGGAGACCTGACCATTTTCTGCTTCCCATTTCCGTAGCTGTTTTGCATCTGCTTCTGTTCGAGCTACTCCCACCTTCTTATTGTTCTTGACAATTATAGCCAGGGCGTTTTGTTGTGATCGTAGTGCTTCACTTTGTTTTTCAATCGCGGTAGTAGATCGTTGTAATTCCTCGATAGCGGTATGGAGTTGTTCATCACTTAGATCGGATATACTCGATGAATTCTGTACATTTGCTACTTTATCTGCATCTCCTGATTGTGACAGTACCCCGTATCTATCTTTGATTAGCATCATTCGCAGAAAATATCGGCGCCAACTCACAGTGCAACTTCATCCTTGGTCAAGAGTGTTTCTGGACCAAGGTATTTTGAAATCCAAGCTTCAACCGCAGCTGGACTACGAGCATAATCGGATTTGATTGCATTACGATCAAAAGGTATGCCATAATCTTCTAAGATCTGTAAAAGAAGTTCAAGGTTGCCGCCTTCCATAATGGTTGAAGTTCGTGGTACCACAACCTTTCGAAAGTTTTGACGCACGTCTAAGGCTAGATTTAGCTATGGACTTTGGGAGGATATAAAGATTTTATTGCAGATTTAGGAAGATGAAGATTTCAGAATCTTAGAAAACATTGTCCCGGAAGTTCTGGAAGAGAAGTTATAGAATACGGGCGCAGGGCGTATTGTCAATTTTGTGCTGAATTTGTGGTATTCGTTTGTTTACATTGCATCGCCATTGAATGCTGGAGATTTATATTTACCCCACAAATTTGATGTCGGACAACAACCTACTTTTCTGATTTGTCCCATTACAAAAACCTACATTCACCCACCTAGGTAGGTGAGGATTCAATATTTTGAAGTCTTTTTTACCTTTCTTGAATGAGGAGCCAAAAATGTGTAAAGAATTGAAGAAATAATCGTATTTCTCACAATCTCTCAAACATACTAGGTAGGCAGGCATGAAGATACATTTTCCTCCGATATAGGTCATGATTGTGGGAGATAAGCTTTGATTGAGCTCCCCCGGGTTCCCACTCGGTTATGACAGTCGTGATGAAGACATATTATCTATCCTAAGAATTTTCGTATTCTTTTTTATGTTTGACTTTAGTTTCTTGTATACTTCCGGTGTATAGGAAATGAGAAGAGTCAATTCCATTGACATCAGTTGATGAGCCATCTGAAGGCATTCACAATGGCTCCGAAGATCCCAGAATTTATCTCGGATGGATTTGAGGCTCTCAAATTGGTTAATCATGATATCCCTAAGCTTTTAGAAGACCTTTTATTGACATATTATAGGTAGCTCAACTATCATGGAGACGCAATGTGAAAGCTTGGATTCAAGTCCCTTTCGGCATTGTCTTGATTCTCCTAGCATGCTTCGGTATCAATGCTCTTATAGGACTCAGTTCAGTCTCATTTCCTGCATCTGTGGCATGCTTGATTTTGCTATTTTTTATTTTGAATCTTATTGACTTGGTTATTGGTCACCAAAGAACGAGAGCTTTGGTCTCGATTATTGATATTCCAGCTGGATGGGCTCTTCGATATATCAATCTTTTTTTCACGCCCTCGTGAGTCATCCATCATCTTTAAATAAACGAGATCAGATGTTAAAGGCTGATAGTTTCG
The DNA here is from genome assembly GCA_004786275.1 of Botryotinia convoluta. NCBI lineage: Eukaryota > Fungi > Ascomycota > Leotiomycetes > Helotiales > Sclerotiniaceae > Botryotinia > Botryotinia convoluta. The sequence continues at coordinate 63,332 of PQXN01000012.1, read as the reverse complement.
TTCTATTACCCTTGAGTGATAGTATCACTGCTACAGAAGTAGGTAAAATTATAGGAGTATTCCGTGAGTACAACAACGCTATATTCAGCTTTCTATCACTGATTGTTTGAAGTCGTTGGGTTCTTGGTTATGTTCGCCGTCACAGCCTGGTTAGTTCGTGGTCTGCAAGTTCTAGTAGGATCGACCAAGCGTGCTATCACTGAAAGGGCCGAGGAAATGGGCGCCGAAAATGATGCTATTCCTCTCGCAGTATCGAGTAATACCAACTTCACGTCAACCAATACAATTAGTCCTATACAAGAACAAGAGTTGGCTGTGGTTAGAGACGCTAGAGATCCACGAGAGTCACCGGAAACAGAAAGTCCACCGCTAGAAACTATCTCTAGTACCACTCAGGTTCAACAAGAGCCATTACCACTCACACGAGCTCAAATATGGGCGGCATTCATTAACAGGAACTTAGATTTACTCACATATAGCATCATGTTCCTTTTCATAGGAATTCCAGTTTACTATGCTACCGGCTATGCAATGCCAGTACAACTTACTTTTAACGTACTAGCTTACTTTGCAGCACAATCCCTCCCAGTCCGTTGGAAGCAATTTTTACACCCTGTTTTACTATCATCTGGCATCACTATCCTTGGTATATGGATCTTGGGGCTTGTTAAAGGCAACAATCTAGATGAAATTTTAGGAGCTTACAAAACCAATACCAAATATATCGCCTACTGGGATGGAGAAAGAAACCTCCCTCTACCCGGTGCTGGTGACATCTTGTGAGTACTCCCATCTCGCAATACTCCTCTGGTTCCCACGAAATCCGGAAATCTCAGCTAATCACCCTCATCACTATAGTAATAGCGTCCTTGACGCCTCCATCGTCTCCCTCGCTCTCCCCATGTTCCAATACCGCCACGAACTAAAATCACACTTCATTCCCATCACAATCCCCAGTGTTGTTCTCGCTATCGCTTCACTATTCGGTTATCCCCCTCTCTGCTACTCTCTCGGCATATCCCCTCCAATCTCTCTTTCATTCTCCGTGCGTTCTCTAACTCTTGCCCTCGCTACCCCTGCTGCTACTAACCTGTAAGTTCACTACATTCTTTCCCAACCTACCAAATCCACTCAATAATAAACTAACCTCCCCTCTCAAGTGGCGGTAACACCAACGCAGCTGCCGCTCTTGCCATCATGTCCGGTATCCTCGGTGTTTTGATCGGTCAACGTCTTCTTACTTTCCTCAAAATCCGCCCTGATGATTACATAACCATCGGAGTCGCCATGGGTGGAAATGCAAGCGCAATAGCTACTGCATTATTATTAGTCAGTGATCCGAGAGCTGCAGCGTTGAGTAGTTTGAGTATGAGTCTTTTTGGGATTGTGACTCTGGCGTTGACTTCTGTGCCGCCGGTAGTAGAGATTATTAGAGGGTTGGTCGGGTTGTAGGAATTTTGGATAGAGATGAAGGGGAAGATATATAGATGTGGATATTATAGAGGATAGAAAAGTGAAATGATGTATGGTTTAGATGTGAGGGGAAAGGATTCTTGAATAATATCATTATACGACATACTGGGTATAAACAAATAGACTTAATATCATTTCCTCCGAATCTCCTCCGAATCCTCTCTCCCTTGATCTACTTTACTTTACTCTATATTTCTTTCGCCCCTACACCTTTCCCTTCAACAAAATCTCTCAAATAACATCAGATACATTCCACCAGAAACCCAATCCCCCTAACACCTCTCTCCCTCTCTCCCTCTCTCCCTCTCTCCCTCTCTCCCTCATCTCATAATCAAACTTCTCACATCTCTTAAAATAGCTATCTAATCATCAACCTCCGTACACTTCCAGTTCTCCATTCCCCATCTTCCAAATTTTGACATTATACATAGAGTGTGGGTATCAACTTCTTCTCTAGCTCTCCAAATCTCCAGTGAATTTGCAATGTGATATAATATAATATTATATAATAGCAAGAAGTACTTATTCATGTAATCATACTGATAGGACTATGAGTGCTATTCTCGCTGTAGTGCCACAAGGGGGAAAAAAAGGAGGGGAGGAAGGAAAGAGAGGAAGGACTGATTAAATGTTGTAAAGAAGGAGGGGGGCTTAATAGTGGCATACTTAAACCTCTAAAAATCATAGCTAATCTGGTATGTATAGGTATATGTGCGGTACTTTCACATTAGCTACTAATGTAAATACAAATACAGATATATATCTATGCCATGTCGACTCATCCAATGTATAATGTATTTTAATGAAAGGTCATTAACATATCTCAAGATCACATACTGTGGCCGTGTTAAGAAAGTGGACTCAAGAAGGAGTATTGGTATTCGATATTGCGGACCACTAGATACTTGGTAGTGTTTGTCTTAGACATGTATGTGGAGTTATGGAATTTGTATTTGGTGTAGGTGGATAGATATCGAGAGCATCAGCTTTATTGCGATTTTCTATAGTAGGAGATGGATTACTCCTGGAGTTTGAGGAAGAAGCTTCTCTATCAAGTCGACTGTGCAATGCAAGACCGCTTGAATCCAGACTCCTTCCTTCTCTTCCTCCCATACTTTCAACCAATCCATCTATACCCCCCATTCCTCTCTTCTCCTTTCACCCCTCACTCTCACACCCTACATCTTCCCCTCAAGCACCATCCTTCCCCCCATAAACCCACACAACCCCATCAACCCCATCTGAAACAACCAAAACCAAATTCCCTTATACCTTCCCTTTCCACCCACACCCCCCTGACTATACCCTCTCATATAAACCCACCTACTAACCGTCCACGCACCCCCCAACACGGCCGCCGACCGCGGGAACTCTAATCCAGCAACCAGCATCGCCGCCACCGCTACCGAGTGATTCTCTGTAAAATTCGCATGTGCGCGCTGCGCGCAGTTGAATTGGTGTGCTGCGGTGTCGGTGCGGGAAGAGGGCGCGTAGGCGGCTGGATAGTCGATTTTGGCAGCTTTGCGGTAGGAACCGGTGTTGATGCCGTGCCAGAAGTTGAGGATGAAGGTGGAGGTTGCGGCGAGGATTACGTAGCTGGGAGGGAGGTGTTAGTGGGATGGGAGAATGGAGGTGGGAGGTACAGGAAGGAGAAATTGTGTACATACCCGTAATCGGCATCGAGAGTGATAGTAACCATTTTTCTGGATTGATCTTGATCTTTTGAGATATGTGTTGTTTCGTTTGGAAAATGTATCGAATTATAGAATCGAGTTATAGGTGTATAAATCCTCTTTTCAAAAAAGGCAAATCGAACGAATTGATTAGAGAAACTGTACTTTCCTCTTCTTGCTTTCCTCAACAAAAACAGCAAGTCCCCTCACAATATAAACAAACCCAAGCTCAAAAAATCCACTCAAACCACACTGCATCCACATCCACCCAAGCAAGCGTATTAGAAATCAAAAGATCGCTCCAAAGTCCAAAGTCCTTCTATCTCAATCGAAACACAGACCTTCCAAGCTCCAAACCATGAATGTGGAGAAGGAAAATCGTAGACCTCGGACATTCATCTCTTCCGCGCTCCGACTCATGGTGTCTTCCTTCCTCCGTGTCGTCGGTCGGGCTTACCTTCGTGCCATGTATCTACACATATGGCTACATCCACATGGGTAGATATGTATGTGTATGTGTATGTATATGGAAAATTCCCCCGTCCATCCGTCCGTACGATAGGAATCTCACCTACCTCTGTTCTCGTAAATATGCTTGCGTGGTAAGTAAGATACGATTTGGAACAAGCATCTTCGTCATCCGGCAGCCATCAATCGGCGAGACACATCGTTTCTCACTCCGAATACACTTACTTCACTCACAAATCCCACCATGCCCGGACATTCTCCCTCGGAGACGGAGTGATAGCTGAGAAAGAGATGAGATAAGAAGAGAGGAAGGGAATGCGTCAAATTATACTCACTCATCGCATATCTGGATTAATAATATACCTATAGTCCGAAAAGTACTATATTAGCGTGTCTAGTAAGTAGATAACTTAATTGATTAATCAATCAATCAAGGGGATCATATCATTGAAGTTAGTTTGCTCTGTCAGCATGGGATTAGTATTCCGTTGTTGGGAATATATGTATTGGCAACTTAGAATGGGGAATCTTATATTATGCTTACCTACTCCATGCTGAACCAAACTATCGGGTATCAATCCTTTACTTTCCCTTCCTACCCTTCCGGTTTCAAAACAGCGTACAATAAGTTTATCTATCGAATCAATATCAATCCAACCAACCAACTCATCATACATACCTAGAAACCTAACTTTTTATTATCAACATCATCTCAACTCAATATCTCCCAATTCAATCCAAAATCCCTCAAATTACATACTTCCTGTTCAATCCCTCCTTCCCCCCTCTTCTCGTTTCCAAGCAACATCCCCTATAGTCTACCTACCCATTCATCTATTCCAATATTCCAAGCTTTTTTCAAATATACCCTACACTATACATCATCCTCTCTATACATTACAGTATAAGATTCTACATATATTACAATAGCAAATATCAAACAATAATCACCCCTACATTCACTCCAACATTCACTCTCACATTTCCAACCCCCAACCCCCAATCCCCCAATCTATATCTTAATATACAGATAAATTGATAGATATAGTACATATATATTACACTTTACACCACCCTCTCATCTTCTCTCCTTTCTTTCTCTTCTCTCTCCTTTCTCTCCTCAAACCGCCCCTTCTTTCTCCTACCTCACTTCCTCCCCTCCTCCTATCCTCAAACCTACAAATCGCACAATCACACAATACCATAATCCAATCCCAATCCCAACACAACACAATACAACACAAAAACACACTCCATCCCATCCCTTCCCTTCCCTTCCCTTCCCATTTCATTCACTTCACTCTAACGCTCACTCACCTCACCTCATCAAAAATCAAAAATCAAAAGAGCCTGTATTCTCTGATCCTCATCCATCCATCTACCTATCTCCCTTAGATCTACGGATCACTGGGAGAGGGGATAGGCGGGAGATATGAGAGATATATGAGATATGTGATTATGGGATTATTTATGGTTTTGGTGGGGTGTAGAGTGAGGTGTGAAGTGAGGTGTGAGGTGTGAGGTATAAGGTATAAGATATTGAGATTTGATAGAGAGAGATGGTTAGCGAGAAGAAGGAGAAAGGTACAAGGTGTGAAGTTTAAGGTATGAGGTATTGAGATTCAATAGGAAAAGTTGGTTAGTAAGGAGGAGTAGGAAGGTGTGAGATATGAGATATAAAGATCCAATGATTCAAAAGAGAGAGTTCATATCTATTGGTGAGTAGAAAAATTAAAGATATCTAGACTTTTACTATCACACGGATTAATACTTTCACTTCCAGAAAGTGTATATATGTAATACTAATAGTAATTCATTTGGGGTTTATATTGAAGTGTCGCTCTGCACTGCAATGGTCAATATCCCCGAGCTATATAATATATACTCACCAATCATCAATTTATCACTCTCATCTCCCAATTACCTCCCCTCTACCCTCACTCATACCCCATCATACCCACTCTTCCCCTTCACAACCCCAAACGCCCCACCCCCCTTCCCAAACATGCCTCTCAAATCCCTCGCCAACAACTCCGGCTTCTCATGTGCGTAAAAATGTCCCCCTCCCTCCTCCAAATTATCACCCTCAAAAACTACATTCCCCAACGTTCTCCCCCACGTCTTCGGTAACACCACCAACTCCTTCGGATTAAACGTCAATCCCAATTTCACCTCCCCAATATAATTCTCCACATCCTCTCTCGTTACTCTTCCTTCCCCAGGCTGCGTATGCATAAATTCATAGTAAATCCTAGAAGCGGCCCCGGGGCCCGCGCGAGAAAATTGATAGATAGATATCCAGGTGAAGATTTCATCGTCAGTCCATGGATAGGCATCAGTCCAATCGTGGAGTTTCTCATAAATCCACGCGAGTAATGCGACGGGGGAGTCGTGTAGTGCGTAGGCTATTGTTTGCGGCTTGGTGGATTGTTCCGCAAAGTATCCGCGTCCTTCCTCTGCGAACCAGTTGGTTCGAGCGAATCCCTCCAGCTCGGCTTGTGAATAGGGAGTGGATGCCTCTTGGGGGGCGGGAGCTTTCCCTAGGACCATGTTGATATGGCTTGCTTTGCACTGTATGATGTCAATATCTTTATAGACATAACGAATATACCCAGAATCCAAGACAAAACACTTACATGTTTAGGATACAATTTCCCAATAGCTCTGGTAATAAACATACCCCAATCTCCACCCTGCGTAACATACTCATCATAACCCAATTGCAACATCAATTTATGACAAGTTTCCGCATACTGAGCTACTGCGAATCCACGTTTCTTGACTCCTTCGCTAAATCCAAAATTGGGAAGTGAAGGGGCAACAATATGGAATGCTGGACCTCCTGGTTGTTGAAGAAGTGGAAGAAGATGGATAACTTCCAAGAATGATCCTGGCCCTATTGATGCATCCACATTAGCATTCATTCATTGATCCATCCATCCATTCATTTCTCCCTTCCAAACACTCTTCACCAATCCCCATCCCCATCCCCGTCCTTCCTAAAAGAAAAGAAGAAAAGAATCACCCACACCCATGCACAAACAGCAACGGCACCGCCCCCACCACCTCACTCTTCCTCCACACAAAATGCACATCCAACTCCCCGAAGCCATCGACCTCGACCCCCGTCGTAAACTGCGCTCCCTCTAACTTCCTATTAAGTTTTTCTTCCGCAACTCTCCAATCCCATTGCTCCCACGCTTTCGTCAGCCGCTTCACGTCGGACAACGGAACACCCATATCCCATTCTGCATTGTCGAGTTCGTCGGGGAATTCAGCGAGTGAAAGCTTAGTTTTGAGAGTGTCGATTTTGGATTGAGGGATGGAGATTTGGAATGGTTGGGGAGACATGGTGATGTGATGTGATGTGATGTAATGTGATGGGATTGAGGGGTGTGATGGACTTATTTAGTTGAGATGGGATGAGTGAGGTATATCAGATAATGAAGTAGATGATCTTAGAGCCCGCAGTCCAATTCAAGAAAATCAATGAATCAATTGATGAATCAAACTTCCAACCAGCAAACTGTAAAGGTCAGTAATCAAATCGATCTTAATCACAGAAGAAAGAGAAAGTAAATCTCCAATCTCCAACCCCCAAACAACATCCCATAATCCCAAATATACCTACATACAAGCTCGCACTTCGGAGCAACCTACCCTCCTACCCTCCTACCCCGCATCAAACCAACCAAGGGTCCTACGGGATCAACAGTCCACAACCACTGCATCTACATCGGCTTTAATGCACGAATGAATGTCATACGAGATGAGTACTATAAAACCTCTCTAAAAGGATATATTTCTGCGTCCGCAATTTTTTTAACCCTAAAAATCACCTATCCATATCCTTCAAACCTCGTTATTAGAATATCCTTATATTTTAAGGTTTCGGGATCATATGTACAATATCAACTGTTATCAGTTCCTTTATGAAATCATACTCAAAATCTATATTTTATAAAGAGAAACAAATAAACTATATTTATCCCCTCCTTCTTATCCTCAATCCTCGTTATCATTACCCAGTATACTATACCTCATCCTCATCCTCATCCTCCTCCTTCAGAAGAAGTCTTTCAAGTTTCAAAAAGCATTTATGAGGTTTTGGGGGCAGGTAGTAATTCCCCAAAATCCCAAAGATTCACAAAATTCGCTCTTTTGCCTGTATTGTACTGACACACAATACACCTACCTGTATATATCCCTAACACCCCTCTTTTTAAACTTCCCATCCTCCTATCCTCACGAATCAAAACCATCTTCACCTTCACCAGGATCGGAAACTCGGAATCATATTATTTACCAGAAAGAAGTGGATTCGAAAATCGAAAATCGAAAATCGAAACTCGGAATCGGAATCGGAATCGGAATCGGAACTATGTGTATCATATACCCTCTCTTTATATCCTCCTCCTCTTCTAGTAAAAATACCTCTCTATATCCTATACCTCTATACCTCTATACCCTCCTCCTTCCTTTCTATAAAAAAAAATAAAAAATAGACTAGCTACCTACCTACTTCGTATATATAAAACTCAATATCGTTAGGTACCTACCTAAGGTATCAAGAAGTTTTACTATATCAAGAGATAAGATATCTAGGTATGACCAATTATATATAACGAAATCATAAATAGCGGATTATATATCCTACCTAGTGAAGAGCGACTCTTGTTATGCTATGCTATACGATGTAAGAAATCATTTGATGTTCGGAAGTTTATACTGGACTATGAGATTGCCTAGGTTATTGGTGTTATACTTATTAAGGGAAATAATAACATACATATACTCGAGTATCAAATGAATAAACAAAAACAACTAGGCCTCACAAGACTACTCTATGTCCTTCTCATTGCAGATTTGACATTCAAATGATCCTTCCCGAGATCAGATGTGAGACGTGTCTAGCTTTCAAGAAGCCAGGACTCTACTAGTATACAAATGCATTCATCTATAATATAATCAAATAACTGAATTATAATTTCATTTATTAAGTACCCTCGTACCCTCGTACCTAGGTAACCACTACAATATATCCATTGCACAACGACACTAACGCCATTAACCCACAAGCGCCTCATCCATAAGGTATTACCTGATTCTCATTACGCCTATAAACATCAACATCAATGTCCATAATCATGTCAATTTATCTCCTCTACTTCCGCTTTCGTTTCAACTCCCAATTGATATCTTCATATTCATCTGCTAATTCATCCGAGATAACCGATTCTTCTTCCATGACTCCGAGGGGTAATTCAGACTTAACTGGTTCAGTAACCAAGGCCTCTTCTGAAGATATTGATTTCTCAATCCCTTTATCGCCAAGAAGGAAGTCACCAAAGTATTTGATAACATTGAATACCTCTTCTCCAGTCGGAACGATATTCTCTTTTGGAAGCAAGAATCCATAACTTCCTGTATCTCTTAGCTTAATTTGATAACTATATCGTACTCGTAATTCGTGATAAAACCAATCGATAGCGGAACCTCCTCCAGTTTCCATTCTGCTTGTCGATGAGTGGCCTGGTATTTTCGAAGAAACGGCACCTTCACAAGCTGAAGCAACAGTATATTGTTCGCCACTAGATATTCTAATAGCTTTTGCAAGTCCCATACCAAGTTCTTCCAAATTTTCCAAACTAGGTGGATCGGCCAAGCAAGAATAAGAATAAGGATATAAGACTTGTTGAGAATATGAATGTAAATCCAAGAAACCAACAAAATGTACATTATTGTTCTCGATCTCATTCTTAGCCCATTCCGCAAATCGATGGGATTCAACAGCCTGGAAAGGTGCATCTCCTGGGTAACTTTCGGAACAAGGATTACTCTGAGTCGATGCACCCCATTCAAAGCCGAACCCACGGTCTAGATCAACACCGCGACAGAATCGAAGATTGGTTTGTTGTCTGTTCTTACGCCATAAACGGTCGTTCTCCCAAGTATACACATATCCATCGACATTGATAGTAGGAATGAGGACAAAATCGAATTCCTGTAGAAGCTTTGTAATAGCAGGCGATTTTCCATAAGAAGTAATCAAAGACCAGGCAGTATATGTAACGGAGCTCACGGATATCCATTCTCGAGCATGAAACCCACCGGATAAAATGATGGTTTGCCGTGGCTTGAGATTCTCGGAAGATAGATTTGGAGATACACCAATCCTTAAAGCTGGGATGTCGCGACCTTCGTAAGAAGTTCCAATGCTGATCATTCGAACGTGTGTTGAGAACATGGAAGACATAAGGCGCATCCATGGTACAATGACGGATAGTGGTTGATAGTTTTGGAAGAATATGTTGTCCATCCCATCGACGGTACTAGTTCTCAAAGCCGGGGTAAATGCTTTTTCAACATGTTTCGAGGGAAAAGCTACATCAGCATATGCCGTCGATGGATACGATTGATAAATACTCTTCGCCAAGTCAGGCATTAGATAAGAGTATGAAGTATGTAGAGATTTCGGCAAAAGGCCGAGTAAGGAGGGAATCTTTTTCATCAGTTAGCACTTCGACAACAGTAAAGATCGTTTCACGTACATCATCTTCTCTCAAATGAATATCCGCCCAATTACTTGTGAACTCCCAAACATCTAAGAAAAGTGTATCTGCAGCTTCTGCCAATGCTTGTTCCTCCGCTGGCGTAGTGAGATTGAATCGAAGTACCTTATCGCCGCCATATTTTGCAAGTAAAGTCGCTGGGAGTTGGATATTGGTAGGTCGCGACACACTCCCTGGTACATTGGGTTTCTTTGCGACCATTGGGGGAAGACGGAAGATCTTTTCTATCGCAGTATCACGCAGCCAGTTTAATTTGGGGAGTACATTGCGGTATTTAATGCCCGACTCTTCCTGTGGAGGATATCGCGGGGTTACAGGTGACAAGTGAGCATGACCGTCCGTAGCCCAAGGTGCTGCGACGACATACGGGATACAAAGGAGAATTGATACCAGAAGAATAAACAATGATAATGTCGAGTGAGATTGCGACATAATTAATTTCGCATTTAGGGATTGATTGAAATGTCAACAGACAATGAAGGTTGTGGATCGTGCTTGGAATTATATTTGAGATGATTCGTGGGAGACATAAAATAAAGATTTTAGGAGGTGGATAGTACTAAATGTTATTCAGGCCTAGAAGGTTGCCTGGTTCCTGGAACGAATAATTGGTAAGATGAATTTCCAAAAGATTGTAATTTTGTTGATAGACCAAAACATCAGACGGTACAGTAACAAAGTAACAAAGTATCAATTTGATATGTCGTATTTATTGTATGATTTCCATAACTGCTAAATTATCTGGTAGCCATTTTCAAAGATAAAATCCTACCTAGTATACTTTGAACCTCTTCTATCCCATCTCATCTAATCGAATACTATCTCATCATCTAGTCAAAGATCCTACAGGATATCTGCGGCGATACAGAAATGACCTGTAAAATAAATATCAGTACATACAAAGTAGGTAAATCTCAATGAAACAGTCATTGAATTCCCACCATTGAACTTTCTTCTAGCATCTTCACTTCCGACGGCATAAGAAGCAGCGTCCAAAACATTATCCCAATAATCGTCGAACTTAACGTATATAATTTCGTCACCGATTGAGATCCGAAAGATTCGAGGAGTTGTTGAAGAGGATGTGTTCCGTCCGTAGGAAAACCATCTACTGGGTAAACCACCCATAAATTTGTAGATCTGATGTTTGAGGTGATACCTGGAGACGACTTTGGATCCGTGGTTTCATCTAGGGGTTGCGCTTTGTCCATTGAAGCCATTGTATGTAGTGTACGAGTAGTGTACGAGTAGTGTGAAATAGTTTTAAAGTGACGGCGTGGTATGTCGTTCATCGAATTGTCTAGATTTCTCTTTACAACGCTCCGGGTGATGCTATCCATTTCCTCCGTACGAACCAGCTCACCGGGAGTTTGGTTTACATACTGGACTGGCACCTTATCATAAACAACGGTCCTTATCTTAGAGGATGCTTGTGAACGAAGATATTGTTCATTTGGCATCTGACTGAACTCTACAATAATAGATTTGAAACATTGAGAGATGATAGACTGGACACTTCATTACTTCATACCAATAATTGCTTTTTCTGAATACACTGTCTCAGTTAATTGGTTTGCGATTCACTCAGAATTATCTACTCGTCTTCAAGCGGATTCATTGTTAGTGAATCAATTGCCAATGAATTGATTGTGAGCTATTATCATTCATCTCGTATCTTTGTTATATACGTATATAAATGATTCTTCTTACGTATATCAGATATTCAGCTGTATACGTTGGCTACATTGACTGGTTGAAGGAAGGGTTACCGCATGGAAGAAAATTCTGGTCATCAATATTCTATGGAGGGCCAAGAAATGCGTTGTAGGTTAGGAAAGGCTAGTATTGAGGCCTTGATGAAGATTTTTGATAGTGGCTGGATGATTGAATTATCGATATGGCCAATTGGATGGTAATAATCGGTCTTTCATCTGCATAGAGATGTACCATATGCAGAGTGTACAGATATCTTGTTTGGTGCTTGCTCCTCTCTCTTTGCGTTTCTCATCTCATACAACAGAGCAGAGAGGGGTAAGCAGCTTATCGTGAAAGAGTGGCTGGACTGATGTAAGAAGAATGTACTTCGTAATAAATGGTGACGAAAAGATGAATCCTTTTCAGTTGTCTCTCAGATGTCCCTCGGATATCCCTCAGATGTGCCTTTGACAACATCTCTCAAAATGTATGAGCGTCACTTTTCCCACGAGGTATTCCAATTCCAACGGTTCATTAGGTTTCTTTTTTTCTCCCACCATGCAGATCATTCAATGCTTTAGAACATTCCACCATCCAAAATAGAAGCTCAAGGACAGCTCAAGCCTATCGCAGTATGATCTAAAAATAACGCCGACTGCTTGATTCTTCTAGAAAAACGGTTGGCCCCATCCCATGCATGCACTGGCAAGCAGACGACGGGTGGACTGACTGCCCGAGACTACCTTATAGGTATCGCTATCGGTTTTGCCCATGTTCAGGAAATTGCATTGTGGAAGTATCAAATTTTATTGATCCATATAACAAACCACTTGGACCATATGGTAATCTTTACTTTAATATCATCATATGGGGTATTGCAAAAGTTAGGTTTATATGTTTCAGAGTATTCTCCAAAGTGTAAATCTTTTTTGGTCGAAAGGGGGAAATGATCATTGTTGTTTGGTGAAGGATTTTTGGGAGATGTGCCTGCCATACTTACAATTTTTTCGTCTCTCTAATAGCACACAGACAGCCTTAATATTTTCTCTCTCTAATAGATAGCACACAGACAGCCCTAACATCTTCATCTTCAATGCATGGTAGATGGGTTCTAAACTTTTACTAAAGAAGCTTCACACGCGAATGGCAGAAAGGACTAGCTAGGTAGGCTCGTATGTAGTAATCATAATAAGGTTATTTGTAAACACGAGTTCTGGATATCGATTTGATTTGGAAGTTTGGTATTTGGTATTTGATATTTGATATTTGATGTTAATTTGGGTTTTATATCGAGGTAGATAAAATTGTATATCTAAGTATCTATCTAGTAAAATTCAGTAATAGTGAGATTGAGATATAATACCCAAGTATATACTGTCTTCAAAACCTTGAAAAGTCTTTACTCAATAATAATAAATGACCTACGATGTCACTCTTGATTCTTTTAATTCTTTAACCCAACCAAGTTTGCGTCATTCACCTCAGGGGAAAGAAAAAACTAAAAGATTTGGGTGGGATTTTCAGTCTACCTGCTTCGTACTTATTAGTATTACCTAGTCGATAACTACCTATCTAGGACCTAGGTACTAGATAAATAAAACTTACTCATAAATAGAATTTGTAAATTATTGATCCCATCCCATACATACCTTTTACTCCTTCCTACCTACCAAGCTTTTATTACGCTTCATTGATGTTTTCATCCGAGTCTTGCATTTTGAATCTTATATGATTTGTTAAAATTGATTTGATTTGTTCACTCGTACTTTTTTGTTCTTCCCTCTCCCTCTCCCTCTCCCTCTCCCTCTCTCTCTCCTCTCTCCCTCTCTCTTCCATATTTACTTTTTCTTGAGGTATTATGCCAATTGTCCATTATCCATTATCCACCAACCACCAATTACCCCCCCCCAGTCCAGAACCTCAGAACCCCGTTTGGTCCTTTCCCTCTTATCCACTTGTTACGTCTCTCCTACTTTCCCAAGGATATCTTCCCTACCATATCAGCCTCATACGAAGGGATACACAAGTCTTCAAACACCCATCACCAATTCAATCCTACACTCCATTTGCAAATGTGATTTTTTTTCTTCAGCTGAAACAAGAATAATCACCTTGCTTCCTAATTATCCCTTGGGGTAGGATCAATGTTGTTCGACGTTTCTCCAAAATGCCATTACTACGTCGTCGTGCTGCTGCCAGCGATGCTGAAATGCGACGACATAGCTTCTTTCCTGTCGATTCAAATACTTTAAATCCAATCCTCGATACCGAACTTCCAGATGGCAGAGCGAGTGAACAAATGCCACGACGTCCTTCGCCTGGAGATTTCCCATCAAATACCGCAGAACCAGGAACAATGGCATCATTACCCATGTTAGTTAGACCTGCCACAGATTATCCTGCTGCGCTTCAGCGATCGGGGTCACCACCGATACAGGAGGAAACTTCGAAACATCGTCGCTTCTCTATGTTAAGGTTTCGACATGCTTCCGACTCACAATTGTCCACAAGGTCGCGACTACAGGCTCAGAGTTCAATAGCGGAAGATGCTCCTCCAATACCTCAGCGCAAGTATTTTTCCATTTGATGTCATTCCTCAACATTTAGAGGCATTTAATTTGTTCAACAATTTAATTTGACAAAAGAATTGCTTGCTAGGTCTACCTTCTTAGCATAGTGCTGACAGTATACCAGCCCCAGAGATTATCACCACGGCTCCAACCATGGATTTCAATGGAGGACGCCCAATTAAGAAAAAGTCGCGGGTTAGACTTCCCGGCCGTACCAAATCAACGGCTGTGAATAACAGTCGAGCGAAGCAACAAGAGCAACCACCAACACAACCAGAAGATACATCGGATATCGAACTGCTCTCGAAGAAAGAACGAAGAAAGACAATGTCAGAGTCGGGACCGAGCAATAGAAGCCGTGTTACTTTTGACGAACCAAATCGCCCAATGACCCATGGCAATGGTGGTTCACCTCCTGCATATGGAGACGAAGCATCCTCGACATTGGCTTTACCAGTAAATAGACTTTCTGAATCTTCAAGATCAGATGCAAGCTCGGGCGAGCATGGAGTGTATGCAACGACCACCACAACTACGCATACTGTCCAAACAACAACAACCTTCTTTCGTCTTCCTCGCAGGAAGAAGCCCGCTCCATTATTCGATCTTAGCCATCTTCCACAAAAGTCTGCGCAACACGATGCTTCAAATTCGCTTTCCGTCACGAGATACCCCACTGCTCCTTCATCCGGCTCGGCTCGGGCCACAACCCCCAAATCATCGGACGACTTGACGCCACAAGGTTCTCATTCTCCATTCCCACCGTCTCCGTCTCACACCCCGTCCTCTCCCACTGCTTTGACGAAGACATCGTCGGGTCTAGGTCGACCGGGCACCCCCTTATTACGACAAGCTTCCACTGCGTCATCTTCGAGATCGTCACCTACCCGTTCCAGATTAACGCTGCGCGGTCGTTCATCCACTTTGAGCTCTTTGAGAAATGCACCAAATGAAGACTCTTTACCGACACCTACGTTACCATCAACCAGGACTTCTACATCCACTGGCAGGAAAAGTTTTGGCGATTTGTTCAATCTTACCGCTCGATTGCGCCAGAATCCCGAACCGGGAAATAATTCGGGACCAACCACCCCTGCTTCCAATACTTCGAAGAACAATTCTATGCAATTGAACCGAGAAGAGGCTATCATTCTGCCGGAACGATACGATGATGATACACCAGCTAATTATTTAGTCAGGCTTGAAGAGGCAGTTAGTCGAGGTGTTGTAGCTAGTGTATTGTCGAAAGGAACGGACTCTTTCTCACAGGCTGTCCTTCGTAGCTATATGAGAGGATTTGGTTTCTTTGGAGATCCTATGGACATGGCCATTCGAAAGTTGCTCATGGAAGTTGAGCTCCCGAAGGAGACGCAGCAGATTGATAGGTGTTTGCAAGGCTTTGCTAACAGGTATCATGAGTGCAATCCTGGCATCTATGCATCTCCCGACCAAGCCTACTTTATCGCCTTTTCACTTCTTATTCTACATACAGATGTATTCAATAAGAATAACAAACATAAAATGACAAAGGCAGACTACATCAAGAACACCCACGGCGAAGGAATCTTTGACGAAATTCTGGAATGCTTTTATGATAACATTTCATATACACCCTTTATCCACGTGGAGGATGACCTAGATATCAATGGCGAGAGAATAATACCCCACAAAATGAAAAAGAAGTCGAAGATGCTTCGGGGAGGTGGCGATCCTAACAAACGTCCCTCGAAAGAACCAGTTGACCCTTACACTTTGATTCTTGATAGCAAACTTGATACTTTGCGCCCCAATTTAAAGGACGTCATGCATCTTGACGAACATTATAGTTATCTCGGCACTGCGCCTTGTCTGAATCTACAGAATCTACAGAAGACATTCTTCAAGACAGGTGTTCTACAGATTGTTTCCGCCAGATCTCGACCAGATGCCTTCATGTCGGAAAAAACTGTTACAAATCCTGAGGAAGCACAAGCCGGCATCGTGGATATAAAAATTACGAAGGTTGGTTTGTTATGGCGGAAAGATGCAAAGAAGAAGAAGACTCGCTCTCCGTGGCAGGAGTGGGGAGCTATTTTAACTGGTGCTCAATTGTACTTTTTTCGAAATACTACGTGGATCAAAAGCTTGATGCATCAGCACGAGACGCATATCAAACAAGGTCACGATGGCACGCCTGTCATTTTCAAGCCTCCACTAGAACAATTCAAACCTGATGCATTGATGTCAACTGATGATGCAGTCGCTCTAGTAGATTCTACCTACAAGAAGCACAAGCACGCTTTCGTCTTTGTGCGCCATGGAGGATTTGAGGAAACTTTTTTGGCCGATAATGAAGATGAGATGAATGATTGGTTAGCTAAGCTCAACTATGCCGCAGCATTTAGGACAGCTGGAGTTCGTATGCGTGGTGTGGTCGGGGGCAACTACGAAGGGCAACGCAATCGAGGTATCCGTCGACTAGATAGTGCAAACGATTCTACCAAGTTTATTCAAACACCTTCTGGCGAAGTCTCTATAGTCAGTGGAAAGATTGACAACAAAATGCAGGACGATATTTTGGCCGCACGTCGCCAAATTATGCTACAAAAAGTGGTTGAAGCCGAAGAAAAGCTTACCGTTGCAGTGAAACAGTTGGATTCTCAACTTCGAAATGCTCGCCATTTACAAATTCTAGCTCCAGTTCAACAAAAGACGAGAGAGCAAGTTTTGTCAGCTGCAGCTCGCATGGCTGCTCAATTGAAGTGGGGTAGAATGGAAATTTGGCGCTTGAAGTGTCACAGGGATATTTTGATTTTGGATTTGGATGAAGAGAAAAACATGGAAGGAGATTTTGTGCAAAAGACAGATTCAAACGGAGATACCCCAATGTCCGCACGATCTGCTCTGAACCGTTTGCAATCCAAGGCAAGTAGCTTAGCGCCGCAAGGCACGCCAAAGTCACCTACGTTAGACTCCACGACTCGGCCTTCTACGTCCGGTCCATCGTTTTCACCGTCAACAGAGAAAGAACACACGATGGATGACATATTTCAAGCAGCACCAAACTCGATGCACAAAGCTCAAGCATCTTGGGAACTTCCGCCTTTGATAATCAACGAACAGGCTACGCGTAAGCCTTCGGTTTCCAGTGTTGTACCCCCAAGTCCCAGTCTTGCCACGATGCCATCTCGTTCTAGTTTAAATCAAGCTCCAACCTTGAACTCTAAACCTTCGGATCCAAATCTCGATGCTGCAGAGCAATCTGTTCTTGAACAAGCTGGATTGGTCGATTCAGACATGGCGAGCGAAGAGAAAGAGCAGTCAACCGACAAGGACAAGTTTGGCAAAGGCAAAATTCGTCGCAGCATACATCAAACCTTGCGCGAGGCGCATGTTCCAACGCATCATCGTAGTCGAAAGGGCAGGGACTCGAATTCTAGTGCCGGCATGTCAGATGAGGGTACTACAGACGACATACTCTCTCGTGGTTCCGGTAGCTTCGTTGTACATGGCAAAAAGGCTTCAGTCATCACATTCGGGACGGAGCTTCAAAGCATGTCACCAGAAGAACGCTTACGTCTTCGTAAGCAGCCTCACAAGGAAGACTCTGAAGCAACATCACCTGCTACTATCGATGACGACTTCCACTCTATACTTGCTGAACCAATTGAGTTTCACCAGCGTCATAATTCAGCTGCAAGCACAAGTACAGCGACTGCCAGGAGTTTTCGGGAATTGCATAGGAAATATTCCTCCCAGCACTCAGACAAACCTCTAAACCTTGCTGTCACTGTGGATGACGACGACGAAGCGGCAGTAAGTATGTCTGACGGTCGACGAAGCCCATTGCCCCCAGTCGAAGATGAAAACGAAGACGAAGATTCAAGTAGTAATGATAGAACCAAATTCTACACACCAGATCCCTCACCTCGTGTAGCCGAGTTTGATGAGCATTCGCTAGTTGAACCGAGTCCACAGCACGAAATTGAACACATCGATTCGAATGAGCGGCTACCAAGTCCTACTCTTCAAACAGTCGGTGCTTGATCCACCATGTTTTATAAATGGTAAAATACCAATACAACCTTTCCACACATCCACACAACATTTTCATATTATTGTTCTTGTCTCTTCATTGATTTCGGCGAAATTAAAGCATAGCGCGCATGCAACTATTCTAACGACGATCCTTTATATATCCATTTCTTGACTTGCGGCGGGCTCTTTTACAATACCTGGGATGGTTGATATTTTCGGGAAGCGAAAAGGGAAGGGATCTTTTTTTCGCAAGAATTAAGAGTATTTGATAGTTCATTTTTTCGGTAGTACCTTTTTTAGTTTTTACTTGGTTTTTTGTTTTCCTTTTTACTGAAGTTTACACTTGCTGTAGTGGTTATTTGGGACACATACTTTTGAAAGCAGTTATAGTGCGTATGTATACTAGCGGTTGGCATGGGTAGGGATGGTGGATAGGGTGATTGGAAGGGAAAGGGAAGCAAGGGCTGTAAGATGTATCGGGTTAGGATCCATATATTTCCATGTGAAGGGGTTGTCTTATGGTATGGCACATGGTTTCGGCTGCTGAGGTTATGGGCCGGATTGGCGTTTTGGGAATGGGGATGTGTTCGGTTTTTTTATTTATAGAAGAGGGTGGATGTGATGGGAGGTGAGAATTGGGAGGCCGGAGGAATGAGCTGATGAGGTAAGAGGGAAGAAATTAGGCGTGGAATGACAAGGTATGGATGGATCGATACCTGGTGAGAGGAAATGGGAGAGTGAGGAGGATGGGGGTGGAATGGGATCGGATAAGAGAGGATGAGATGAAGGGAATGGAATGGTATCGAGTTGAATTAATATCGGAGCAGAGTGGGGAAAGTAAGAAGACATAGGAGATAGGAGATATAAATATCAATGAAGATTCATACATGTAGTCTTTTATTTGGAATGTTGATTATGGTTGTGACTGTGAACTGTATTGATTGATTGATTGTGCTTTGGATTTCTTGGAAAAGGGATTGTGAGAATAGAAATGAAAATTGGGAGGATATGTGTGTACTATGTGTAGCTTTATGTATATCTATCGATGGCAACGATGATGAAGATATGTGATCCCATCTTTATGGATTGTAAGATTACTTTTTATGATTTTTATCTACGCGGCGTATATCTATCATATCACATCACATACTCACCCACTCACTCACATCTCGCTGTAGGTACTTTTCCAGGAAATGTAGGGGTTGGATTGCAGGGGGTACATTACATATCTTACATTACATGTATATGTATTCAATTCCGTATTCTCCCACCGCCACGTCTACATCTCCAATCTCCAATTCCCTATTCTAAATCCTCTCTTCATCTCTCTCTACCTCTTCCCCTTCTTCTTCTTCCCCTTTGCGCCTCCACCCCCACTACCCGTAACAACCTTGCTCCCCGGCGCCTCAACACCCTCTAAAGCATCTTCTCTCACCACACCTCCCTGCGTCGCATCCAACGCCTTCTTCTTTCCCTTTTTGCCTTTCGGTCTATAGGAGCTGCGATCCTTGAGTGGTAACCACCTCTCTGGATCCATTTTCTTCCCCTCCTCGAAATCTTTGGGTAATTTCGATTTGCGCGTTCCTATCGTCTTTTGCTTTTTCGTCGGGTCTTCGTTTTCTTTTTCTTTTTCCTTGTCATCTAGAGCGCGTTTCTTGGATGATTCGGTGGATGTAGCGGATGTGGTCTTAGAGGTCCAGGTTGGGATACCCGAGGATTCGAGATCATCGGCGTTGATGCCGGAGATGAGTTTGAGGATTGGGGTGAGCGTGTCGATGTCTGAGGAGATTTTGGAGAAATCTGAAGATGCGTATGAAGCGACGCAACCGGCAATTGCGACGCGGTCTGTGGGATCTTGAGAGCGGAGGGAAGAGAAGATGTCGCCTGCTGCTTTGGCATCTTCGGGGTTGGAAGATTCGAGGAGGGAGATGCCTGCTGCGTGGAAGAGAGATGGGGAAGGTTTGGATTTCTGTCGCCAGTATGAAGCTGCTTTTTCGAGCTCGGGTCTTATAGGGGTTCTGCGGCCGGTTGATCGATATAGGGAGATGAGAAGGGCTACCAGTCCTGGTGCGAATCGTACATCTTGATCTGAGGGAGTGGTAGACTCTTCTAGGCGCTTGAAAAATGCTTCCAGGAGCGAAATTGCAGGGGCAGGATTGTCCGTCGATACGTAAAGTTGGATGATGGTAAGGATCAAACCAACGTCATTTGGTCGTTTCTCATGAAGTGATAAAGTTTGCTTCAAAGCGGCTTTTCCGGTTTTGTCTTCGGCATGAGCTGCAGCGTTGAGAACTGAAAGGCCATTGATTGATGGTGAGATAGTTGGTGATGAAGAGGCCGAGATCTTTTTTAATGTAGATTTCGCTACGCCCCCATATTTCAATGCCTGTAGTTCAACTGTGTAATGATTTCGTTCCAAAATGTTCGCTTGATGCTCAAAATGCTTCTCTCGATGCGATAAGTTGGGCACTGAGTCGAAAATTCGTTTCAAAAGGTACGGGTTATCGATTTCGGTCGATGTAGCTAATACATTATTTTGTGCGATTATTTTGGTTTGAGGTTCTGGTACACTGTAGGGGTCAGCTTCAAGCTCAGTAAACATGTTCGGCATACATACTCAGCGAGATTGATCATTTTGGTCAATGACTTGGCCTCTTCAGTTTTACCCAATTTCGTCAGCACATATGCCTGTTGTACCATAATAGGTAAGACTTCTGCTCTCTTTTCATCATCACTCAATTCGTCCAGAGCCTCACACAGATCCCTTGCCCGCTTCAACAGGAAGCTTCCCTTGTTATAATCTCCCTTTGCGATATAACCGCATGCAACATTGTACGCCGTCTCGAATGCCTCGAAATCTTCGTTTTTGCTCTTCAATTCACTTTTCTCGCCTTGCCATGCTAATTGCACATCCACAGCCAGTCCATTGATCCTCAGATCCATATATTCATCTCCAGCTCCCGCACTTTCTACCAGGTGCTTGTAAAGCTCCTCCGCATCCGCAAATCTCTCGGCACGATATGCGACTTGCGCAGCAACATGTTTCAAACCCCTACTATTACCTCCTTCACAAACTTTTGCTGCATCTGCCAGTTTGCCTGTCTTATACAGAGCATAGGCGCGCTCCAAAATACATTGCGAAGCCAGTTTATCTCCACCATCATCGAGCGCTTTTAGTGCATCATCGTATCGGTCGAGTTTAAGGAGGGCAACGGCGCGGGTATGTAAGGCATTGGGGTCGAGTTTAGAACTCTTTAATACGTCATTTGTAGCTTTGAGTATTTCATTATGGTCCGTAATTGAGGAATCGCGAAGGAGAGCGCTGAGGGTTGCGGTATGGCTGGCCATTTTTTGTATTAAAGTTGTTGAATGTAGGTCAATACTGTAGCCATGCAGTATGGAGATGGTGTCAACAGCTTGGGGTAGTGGGGTGCAAGGAGGGAGGTGGACTTAAAAAATAACCGACATCGATCGCCTGTTAGTGTGGCAGAATTTCACCGCTTTGTTAATCTATTGCACGCGACACAGAACCATATTCGACACACAATTCTCTAGATAGTAGCTAGATATCTTTCAATGTTCTAATTCAGATTTGATAACCAGGTGATCTCGCAGGCTCATACTTTTTTAGGAGCGTTCTTGAATATAAGGTACTATTATATTAGTCGTACCATCGAATACTTAGATTGTTGCAGGCTTCAGATCCTCAAAAACACTTTTCAATGTCCCAATTCAGGCTCAACAATCAGTAGCTGTCGGGGGTGAACCTAGGTAGATTAGGTGCTGTGGTATTTTCATTCTAATGTGCGGTTCATATCGCCATAGTTTGTTTAGTATAGCAGCATATTCGGAACTTTCATGCAAAGCTTTTCAATCAAAATGTTCAATCAAATGAACTGAATACCCAGTGGGTCGATTCTTTCCGATGGGTTGGGAGATTCTGATCAACTCAAAGACGTTAATCGTTTGAGGGATTCTATTGAGTTAAAAGATTGAATTCAGCAGATAGACTCGAACGAGTTGAGAGATTCAAATCGACTGGGATATCCAAATGAAGTGAGAGATCACAATAAAAATAAGTAAATCCAAATTCAAAGTCCACGAAAAGTTTCGTGCAAAAATGCCAAGAGATTGTCGTAGTCTTGCTAACTGAAGGTTCTTATCCCTTTCGGCTCTACGGGAGCATACAGTTGTGTTTTCTCATGTGTTCTCTCTTTGCTCCCGCAAGTTTTAATACCCAGGGGCCAAAATTTTGCATTTTGTGGTCTTTCCCATGGAACTTCATGGGGTGCCACTGGCTCTTCTTCAGATTGGCGAGTGTTTGCATTCCTAAAATGCTTAGGTGGGGACTGGATGGTAATTTGGGTAGGGGCAGCTTGCGTCTCGTCGCGTAGTGTGCGGTTATGAAATGATCGAGAGTCCAGAGAAATGTGAGGAGAGACTATGGAGCACGACCGGGATGAATATCCTCAACCGTCTGCGCTGGGCAAGATATGTCGCAGTGCTCTTTAGGCACTCTGGGTGGCGATAATTCTGCGACTACATGCTCTCAGTCAATGCCTTTTCCCTGCTACTGCTGGGCGGTCCGTCTTTGGTACGACAACCAAACTTCGTCATCTGATGGTATTTTAAGACATTTGCTGGCTTCTGTTCTATTGTAGAAGGATTTATCTCGATGTGCCCTTTCTCGCTTAGCGACCTCTTGCAAAGCGATATCCAGCTGTTTCAGTAGCTGTTTACATCGATCTATCATAGAAAAACTCAAATTCCATCTTCAGTATTCCCAACAAGCGTCGCGCTTCTCTTACTCTCGTTGGGTTGTCTCACTCGATGTCGCCGACAAGTACCCGTTCCACTAAATTATGGCAAGGAACAACGAATTCAACAGGAAATTCAGGAAGCGCGTACTTTCCCCCTTTGGTGATATTATCGTCGAAGATCAGAGTAACGGCCTCATGTGATTCAGACACTTCAGTGTAAAACATCCCGTTCTCAAGTTCTGGCTTCAGTTTCCCCTGTGGGTTAAGAGTTACAGCGACGCAAAGTTTAAGAATTGCAGTGATTGGTTTTTGGTTTTGGACCTTCTCATCGCCGGTCTTATTTCGTGACGGTATCCCGGGCGCAATAATACTTCAGCTCCTTCTCGCATCTTCAAATTCAAATCGAGCGTCTTAGCATTATTGAAGACTTTGCCACCAAGCAATGATGTCAAGTTGTGCCAAAGACCTTTGGAAAGTCTTGACATGGTCGAATGTTTTGTGAGAAGCCTCGGACCAAGTGGCAAAATCTCCTGTAATAAATGCGCTGAGGTAGCGCACTAGATTGGTGAGATCCCCAACATCGTTCTTTACGTACGTGGTAAGGCAGTTCTTGCTAGCCTTGTTTTGAGCACCTTCAAATATGCTCATGAGATCTCCGTACTTGAACAGAACTTTTAGGAAGCTAATGGGGGTTGAACTTGTAATGGATTCGTTTACTACGGATGAGGATCTACTTGCGGTGTAGGAGTGAGAGACTGGTCTTTCGTCACTCTCGGTGAGAACAATGGTACGCAGGTGCGCTACATAAATGGGTTAGCATACAAGTGCTCCGCTTAAAATCTGTCTCTGTATGAAAGCTGTCTTTAACCAAGTAGCCAGTATCATAATTATGGATGCATTCTGCATGTACATTGAGTTGAGAGCTTTCACGATGCATGAATGAGCACGAAATTTCTATAACATGATGAGTATTCATGGTGTATATGTTGAACTCTGTCCGAGTCACTGTGAACAACCCTCAAGAAATCCAGCTTCCGCTCAAGAGGAACAACCCTGCCCCACTGATCAATCCTTAATCTCACCACTTGCATGATGCAAGAATTATGAGTCTACTACGCCGCCTTGCATACTTTTTGAGTCTTGTAATCTATGCTAATCTTCCCAGAAACCAGTTTTTGGATGTATATCCGGGCCTAAAAGACGCATGATCCTCAGTAAATCATATATATGTTTGATTTCAATCTATTGTGCCGTACACTACACCCGTGAAACCACCCACTCCCCCCTTGATACTGCAACTGCAATGATACTGTCATGCATATCCATGTACTTGGCTTTAAGTCCATTCAATAATTCAATTGGGGAGAGACTATAGGAAGATTCTGTTCTAAATCTGAAGTAATGCTATCATAAAACTTTCTACTATCTATATTCCATAGATCATCTGCCGTCTAAACATATTTCACAAAGTTCCCCGTCATTTAAAGTTGAGCTTGGGCGTTCTACTCTTTCTTCTTTTCGAAATCCAGTCATCACACATGAGACCAGTACCGAAATGCCAATTCCCAGTCATTCTATGACCATGTTTCAAATACCTAAGATGTCAAAAAATGAGTATTGTGGCCTATCGACCAATTTCATCGAGGCCGCCAAACAGTAGATGTTTGGATTTCAAGCAACAATTTAGCAACGAGGAGCTCGCAAAAATTGATTTGGTAGACTCTCGGACATGACGTTATCATTTACGCACTCTTTATTTGCCTACATACAGCGACTTGAAACCAACTGTATCGCTTGGATATATCTTCGCAGTATCGACAGCAGCCTCATTTCATATTATGGGATCTGAGATGTCTTGGGATATTATAGCTCACCGCACACTCATAACAATTATATGATCGTGGATACATATCCTTTTCTGCAACCTTTGCAACCAACTTGACACTTGAACTATCCTGTAGAATTCTATCAACAAAAATTGGAGGCCACTTCTATCAAAAAGACTGACCTTTCCAGAAGTTAGGGTTTTGTTGTTTGCACTCTATCCCATAACAATTCTTCACAGTGCATGCACGGGGGGCGTCGATGCAAGCCTTATTTGCATGGTTGAAGGTCTCTGGTACAACTTTTGGGCTGGATCTGAAAATTCTATGACTAGGAATTTTCCAAACGGCATTGGGATTGGATTTTTCATCACGGGCCAATGGGAAGTAATGACAGGATATTCGCATCTTCTTCACTCTCGACAACTGTAGAAGTGAATTACACTGGTTGCACATACAGAGCTTACGACGATGGAGCTATAATTCCCTGGCGAGAAATAGCTACCGAGTAGTAAAGTTCTACATAGAAGATGGCAAAACTTGGGAGACTAGTAAAAATAGTGTGTCCAACAGTCTGCCCGTATTCTGTCCGGGTGACGAGCTAGATAAACTGAATAAAATTCTATTGGACTATATAGATTATTGAAGGGATTTTAATATAAACCGTTCGAATTAGATAATCTACTATCAAAAG
The DNA here is from genome assembly GCA_004786275.1 of Botryotinia convoluta. Classification (NCBI taxonomy): domain Eukaryota; kingdom Fungi; phylum Ascomycota; class Leotiomycetes; order Helotiales; family Sclerotiniaceae; genus Botryotinia; species Botryotinia convoluta. Next base: position 37,587 of record PQXN01000012.1, on the reverse strand, counting down.
GTTTAAATTACATTTTAGATTTATAAAACTTATTATATAATATATCAAAACTATCGAAATAATTATACATTTATGATTGAATTGAAAAGTTGAAGATATATTATTTTTGAGAAAAGATTAATCATATAAATCTTTATTTAGTTTAATTCGTTTAGACTTTTAAATTATTAATCTAATTTGTTAGAGATTTTGAATAATATAGATGGACTGTTTAATATATAGTTGAACTAAAGCTTAACTGTTTAATTTAAATCATCTAGTCCGTTCTGTAGTCCGGACTATCGGACACACTGAGTGAAAACGAAGTTGGACCAATCTATTAGAGGAAGAATGGTAATCGTGTCAGATGCGGTCTTGGGGAAAATTCGATCGCAGCTGAAGATAATGGCCTGGCTGAGTTTTGTCCAGAAGAAACGAATGCAATGCGAGAATCACAAGCATAGATGACTATTTTGGAGGAGTAGGAACATGATAATAATGAAGAACGACTGGAGCCAATGGCACATTCAGGAAAATTGAGACCGTTGGAGGGAAGTAAAGAGATGGGAGAGAAGGGGCCTGGATCAGGAGGAGGATTTATTAAAAAAAGGGGGTATGGTTGGAAGATTGATAGGGGAGATAGCAGTACACTTCCAGTACATTGACTTCAATCACAGAGGTCCAAATTAGAAGTCAACAATATCTCCAACCCTGTGCATTCCAAAGCTATACACAAAAGAATAGGATATGATTCATTCTTGCGTTTCAATTTCCATATAACACTAGGCAATTCAATCAATCCACAACCCTTTCTATAAACTTCAGAAATAATCCTCTCATACATCACAACTCCAAGGACTCTCCTAATAAGATTATAGATCCACAACTTCAAAATACATATGTATCTCTAACAATCAGAATATGCTATAGCTGACTAATCTTTGCATACTTCGTATTCACATCCTAACAATAAAATACTGTATTCTCTTTCCAAATCCGTACAAAAGCTAGCAGGGGTGCTCGATTTTTGAGTTTTTTGTAAACTTAAATTGTGATGAGCTTGAATTGTTAATTCTTGCTAGCTTTGTACGAATTTTGCGAAAGAATACTTTGTACCGTACTAGTATATCGAATCTAATCAGAAATCTCATGAATCATGACCCTGATTATTCGGCTGATGAAGTGGATTTTCGCTAATTAAGGGGCATTGCTGGACAAAAGTTACGAGTTGGAAATGCGTATCAAAGATGGTTATATCGTTTAGCATGAATATGCTTAATATTGCCACTTCTGATTGAAGAATAATGGAGCAGAAAGTGTTGTGTGTTTACATTCTTTTGTCAAGACTTCTAGCAAGTATGTGAATCTATTGCGAACGCGATCAGATGGGTCACTTATCCCAGCATCAATACTCCTTTCTAAAGTTTACACGATAGCATATTCCGATCATCACATGAGAATTATCACCGAGAAACAATATCAACAAAAAATTCCGCAACCAATAAAAATATATTCATGAATCATAAACTGTTCTCCGTCCCTAGACACAGTGATATCCCCCATCTAACCCCCAAAATCTTATCCTCTCATCTAGACCGCCTCATCGGCCGCCACACTCTCATAAGCTCCGCCATCATCTCCGCCTCTCCTCATTTCCATTCTCGAAGGCGTCTCGTACATCTTCGTATAATTAACTACCTGGCCACCCAACATCGCCGCACCATTTTCTCTCTTCCCAAAAAGTGGCGCTGGATCACACCAGAAATCTTTGCAATTCCCGATGCAACCGCGGGAGAAAGGATTTTGAGGTGCCCGGCGTCGGTTTTTGCTTCCTTCGTAGCCATGGAAGGCAGTTTCAACAAATGTATCCACACCGAGGATTTTCTTCCACTGTGCAAAACAGCCGGCTTTATGAGCGTGATGATGGCCGTGGCCACCTGGTGCGTGGGTTGGTGGTAAAGCGGGATCGGGACCAAGTCCAGCATTTCCGACTTGACCGCCTGATCTTGATGTAGCGCCAGTGGTGAGAGCATTGGTAATGGCCTGAGAAGTTTTGCCTCCGGCGTGTGTACCGCGCATGTTTTCCCAAGTGGTCATGGCTCTTGAGATCTGGATCAATTGGACGAATAGTAACATAGTAACCCATGTCAGTTGCAAGATTGCCCATAACACCAACACTAAAGTGTAAGAATCCGAATTAACAATCCCACATAGTGTAGGCGAAAGAAAGTTGCACTCCTGCTCGCCCTTTCCAACGAAGCCTTCAAAGTCTTAATCTCGATTAGCATTGATTCCAAGAAAAAGATCAGATTGACACTTACATCCGATAGCAACTCTAACTAAGAAGATAATTCCGAGTTCCAAGCACACGAGGTAGAGGAAGAAATGTCTATGATTATTGACACCGACACAGTTGTTAATCCAAGGACAATGACTAGGTCACCATGTTAGTAATCTTTTTCAAGAAAAAAGTGTATAAAATGAGCTTACTGGTCATGCTTCGCTACGCATCGGTTGCATCTCCTGCAATGCTTGCTTCTCAGGGGTTGGCGAACCATGCAATGAACACAGAAATTTTGCTCGTCAAACTTCCACACACTCAATAATTCATCAATTACAGCCTTTTGCTGGGTTAAACCACCCAGCTTTGGAACATGACCTGGCTCGTAGACCATTGAACAAAAGTAGAAATATCCAGTAAGACTGTAAAAGGCGAAAAATAATAGGTTGGAGAGCGGATAAGTGCCATAGGTAGCTAACATTGTCAGTATAGATTCTCATAACAAAAGGGATTCTCGGTTACAAACCTGGTAACAAAGTTGTCATCCATCTAACACCAACCCAAAATAAGGTAGCAGAAAAGATTCCTGCAAGCCAAGGCTAAAATTACATAATCATCAGTGCTGCTCTTGAAACTAATGTAGAAAGTCTCTTTAGACATACCGTTTTATGTAAATGCTTCATATCTGAAGGCGCATACTCTAATACCTGCTGGGCCAACCATTGTAATGAATACCCAAAGAACAATGCCATAGGCACACCAATAAATATTACCATTTGACTACTGATCATGATCATCGTCCAAAGAATTAGAAATGGCCATAAAAAGAAGAACTTGTTCATGAATGCGCGTTTGTCCTTTAACAGCCATGATGACATGGGAAAGCTGATAAGAACTGGCTTAGCATCCTCGTCATAGCCACACTCTGTTAGAGCCTTATGCCAAATTCTTTCCGTCTTCATCTCTTGAGCTGTGATCGCTGGGGTTTTGCCAGTCGAGGTTTCGGCAAATCTATCCGCTCCGTATTCAATCAATTTTTGTATGCACCCCTGAGATCCCTTTACCAACGCCCAATGTAGTGCGGTGAATCCAGTTTCATCCGTGGCATGAACATCAGCACCCCATCTCAAGAACAAATCTACGCAACTCGGTAATCCCTTATACGCCGCCCACATTAAACAAGTATGTCGCTGACTATCAAGCACGTCGACATTAATGTTTTGATGTAGAAGAAGAACGAGCAGGAATATGTTCCCCTCGAATGTAGCCAGGTGAAGAATATTGTATCCTTGGACATCCGTGATCAGAGGATCAGCGCCATTTTCCAGTAATAGGTGAACGATATAATAATGGCATCTTTGAGCAGCCCACATTGCCGGTGTAGCTACAGACTCTCCTCCTTTCTTATTCACGTCTGCGCCCGCTTTCAAGAGAAATTGGCACATGGCATACTGATTGTTAATAGCCGCCCACTGTGTGAATACATTAGTCAGGTAAATCTTGCACAATGGGAATCGAGTCGCACATGTAAAGGTGTTATGCACTCGCCGTCACTATAGGTAGCATCAAATGTGCCATCATCGAATAGCTTTTCTACCGCTTGAATGTCTCCTATCCGAGCGAGCTGCATTATATCCGCTGCGGGCTGTTCTGGAGGTGTCATATCCCCAAGCTCTACATGATTATCATCACTGAGAGTTGGCGCCACGACATTTGACTTTCCACTTGGCATTATTGGAGCATTTTTCTTCGAAGATTCCGTTCCAGAGGAGGGTTTCGAGTCTCCGAGGGCCATCTCGGGACCAAGGAAACTGGATTGAGAGTGTTCGAGGTGTCGAGGGAATGAAATCGATTATGGTATGTAGGATATCAATCGTGAACGTTATGACAACATATACATAAGAATATAGTAAAGCAAAGAAGTCAATAATTAAGGAGAAACACAGTGAGGGAGGAATTTTATAATTGGAAGAGCTGACTAGTTGTATTCTCAGTGGCTTTCGATTGAAATTATATTCCTGCTTACATGGACTGGTAACCTTTCCTTTCCTTTCCCTTCCCACCTAGAGTGCATACAAGGCTGAGTATCCGTTGGTACTTTATTTTAGTATCTGGCTTGCCTTGTTGTGGAAGCGGTGACAGGGGTAAAGTCAATTTTCTATAGCACAGCTCAGCATGTGGAACCCCCTAAATTACATGCACATACGACGTATCCGTCACCATAAAATAATTTCCATAGCCTTGTGAAAGAACAACACCACCACAAGGAAAAGACCACTTGCAATATCACCCCATCATAAACGTGGAGACTTTCTTTTATATGTACCTTGAGTGTGCGGCACTTGATGAAAGTCGTTGATCCTCAAGTTTTTGGACAATAAGGTTCTTTTCCAATTGGTCATGTCTTCTTCACAGGATTGGATTCATACTCTTATGAACCCCTCGCCTTTGGGCTTGATCATTACAATTATCCTAGTCCTTTCGATACCGATATTCCTCCACTCTGTAGTCTTTCGCGCAACTGGTTTCACATCTCTGCCATCTATTGTGTTAATTGGACCAAGCGGCGCAGGGAAAACGGCACTTCTTACTCTTGTAAGTAATTCAACAGAAGAGGCATTTGTCGCATGAGCTGAGTAGCCATCACAAACACTAATGATTGATCATAGTTCGAACGAGAGAACAAGCCTGCAACTACTCATACTTCTCAAACAATTTCATCTGCCGAATGTTCTCTACCGGTTGATACAGTAGCTGCCTCGAATAAATATCGTTCAGTTAATGATCCTACCAATCAAGCTCATAAGAAATTCCTCTTAATTGATACTCCCGGGCATGGAAAACTGCGACACCATGCATTCGAACAGCTCTCAACTTCTCAAAATCTTCGTGGTGTAATATATCAAGTCGATGCTACTACATTGGGAGCTGGAGATGAGGGGTTAAGAGAGGCTGCCGATTATCTACACGATCTACTCCTCCTCATGCAAAAGCTCATGGATGGAAAAACTACCACAAAAGCACCTCAAGAACTACCATTACTCATTGCTGCCAACAAGATGGATCTATTCACTGCTCTTCCAGCCGCATTAGTCAAAAGTAGTCTGGAAAGAGAAATTACCAAAGTTAGAGTCTCGCGATCGAAAGGTCTACTTGATTCGGGAATGTCTACTGAGGAGGACGAAGAAAAAGATGAATGGCTTGGAGAAATGGGTTCTACCGACTTCAAATTTTCACAAATGGAGGAGTTCAACATCTCTGTTGAAGTAGCTGGCGGTAATGTAATTGGATCTGATGGTGGATCGGTTGATGCTTGGTGGAGGTGGGTAGCCAACAGATTATAAGCGAATGAAGCTTTTTCCGCATTCCACATTCTAGGATTCATCTAATACCCCTCATGAACCTTATTTTCACGAGTTCTTTCATGTGAATAGCTCATCACATTAATTGGGATGATAAACCTTCATTTTATAAGTATTTTAATGTTATTCTAATGAATTTGAGATATCTTGACTACTTTATTGTGAAGGGCTTACCTAGCTAAGCTCTAACTATTATGGTCACATTACATGATTCACGATTAAAGCTAGCAGTTCGCATTCTTTGTAACGTCATTACACTGTACAATAAAAGTCAATTGAATCAATTCATCTCATATATATCCGCAATGGAAATGCTTTTCCCTTCAATACCCTTTCTCTCATTCACTGTAATAATTTTCACCCCAGAAGACAACTTAATGAATAGTTGTTCTGATCATTCACTTGATGGTCGTACTTGAGAACCAGCATCAAACTATAAATTATCAAGACTGGCTCGAATTAACAAAACGCACTCGGAGCTTTGAAACCACAATTTAAAAAGATGTCCTCAACAATCCAATTTCCTCCAGCCTATGTTTTTAAATTTCTTCTTAGTGATAAGGAAATCAGAGAACTAGAAGATGGATTGGATGGGTTTGGTGCTTTGCGATATACAATTCAAGAAGCCGAAGTGGGACTTACAAGAATTCCTACGAAGGCGAGAGTGGAATTTGAGTTGAGGAAATTGAAATTCATGACGGTTGATGTCACGAATATTGGGAACGCGATAGAAAAGTTAGAGGAAGAGGATGTTGGGGTGAAGGAGGAGATGGAGAGGAAGAGGAAAGCTGGAAGGGGAAAGAAGGAGCGAAGAAGTACTTTGAATGATAACGGGAATGAAGTTATTGAGCTTAGTTCTGATGAAGATGAAACTGAATCCGAGGAAGAGGAAGAGGAGAAAGGGGAAATGGCCAGGAAAAAGTTGAAGTCAGCTGATGGGACAAGTTCTCCTGCTCCTATTGGAAGCAATTATGGTCGGAATATTGTCAAAGTTCAAGACATCGGCAAGGTTTCCGACAATGTCAATATTCAGAATACCTTCAAAGTTCTAAAGATCGATTGGTATTTCGATTCAATCAGAGAAGGAATGTTGCTTCCCATAGACAAATACCTAATATACGAAGGACGACGAGAAATGGAGGCGCCAAAATTTCTCCCTTCAGATCTCCTTACTCGTGCAGCAGCCGATTCAGGGGGCTCCCCAAACCACAAATACAGTCCCCATTACCGACAACAACAATCAAGCAAGCCACTTACCCGGCCCACCCTCCTCACAGAATCAACCTCCGAACACGACGACCCATCACATTTCCCCCCATTACCAGAATATCTCAAAACAATCTACTCTTGCGAAAGACTCACCCCCTTAACCTCTCCCAATGATCTCTTCATCAACCAACTCAAAACCATCAAGCTAAAACGTCTCCTAGACGGCGACCCCATCGGTGTTCGCGCCTACAGCACTTCTATCGCCTCCATAGCAGCCTACCCATACCCTCTCCGCTCACCCAACGAAATCATCCGTCTCCCCGGCTGCGACCAAAAAATCGCAAATCTCCTCTACCAGTTCCTCAACACAGGAACCATAGACGAAGTTCTCGACTTCGAAAGAAATCCCCGCATGCAAGTCTTAAAAACCTTCTACAACATCTGGGGCGTAGCCGAAATCACCGCGCGCGAATTCCACGATCAAAGAAACTGGAAAGATCTCGACGATATCGTTGTCGAAGGCTGGAACGATCTCAAACCAGTCCAAAAAGTCGGAGTCAAATATTACGAGGAACTTAATTCCACAATCCCCCGCTCCGAAGTCGAAGCCATCGGCTCTATCATTCTTTCCGAGGCGCGGAGAATAGATCCAGGGTATCAGATGGTTATCGTAGGGGGATATCGGAGAGGAAAAATGGAAAGCGGAGATGTGGATATTATGCTTACGCATCCGGATGAGAATCGCACATTAGGATTTCTCCCGGAATTAACATGGAGATTGGAAGAACAGGGATGGATTACGAATGTTCTGCTCGAATCGATGAAGAATAGCGAGAGAGGACAATGGGCTGTAGATCTGGGTTGGAAGAAAGATAAAGCGAGAACGGGTTTTGATAGTTTGGATAAGGCGTTGGTGGTTTGGCAGGATATTAATTTTCAAGTTCAGGAAGAGGAAGAGAGGAAGAAATGCAGAAATCCAAATCCGCATCGCAGAGTAGATATTATTATTACACCGTGGAAGACGGCGGGGACGGCGATTATTGGGTGGTCCGGGGGAACAACGTTCCAGAGGGATTTGAGGAAGTATTGTAAGGAGAAGAGGAATTGGAGATTTGATAGTAGTGGGATTAGAGAGCGGGGGACGGGGCAATGGGTTGATTTGGAAAGGAGTGTGGAGGTAGAGGGGTCAGCGGGCAGAGATACAGAGGGGGAGGGGAAGGAGGATGGTGATTTGGAAGGGAGAATGGAAAAGGATATGATTGAAGTATTGAGAAAGAAGGAAATGGCCGTTTTCAAAGGTATAGGGTTAGAATGGAGAGAGCCATGGGAGAGATGTACTGGGTAGGTAAGGGGATATCCAAGGATAAATTTGTGACGATAATTGAAGGTTACAAACATGTTATTATTACCATCATCGTCTTAATAAAATCATTCTCCAGCAATTGAGAAAATAAACCAAACTTGCATCTTTAATACTACGAATGATTCAGCACAGGGAGAACTATATACATCATCGGTTATGAGAATGACGCAATCAATCGCATCACCCCCTTTTCTATAGCCGCGAATCTTTTACATGTACATGGCTCCATATCTATATAGTTATTTATACCATGAAGAGGCGAGTGACCGAGCATTACAAGCACCGACCGAAATGGCTTTTTTTAATTTTTTTAATCAAAAATCAATTAGCAATGGACCATGAAGTGACACATTAGATTTATTGTGAAGTCTGAAGGCAGTTTGATTGCGGTTGTCTGAATTAGAATGCTAAATTGTCAGAAAGCGTTTAGGACCACTGATCATGAAAATCTGGATTGAAGTGTTGAGGCCGCAGAATATTCGGTATTTTCATTTGTTGATCCAAGATTGGAAAATGGGAAATGCTAACGCAAGTGGTATTTCTGATTGGTCTCAGTTTGCCTAGCTAAACAACAACTCCTGTGAATCATTTAGAGTTTTAACGTTCTTTCCGTCTCTCTCAAAAATTTCGAAGTCATATTACGCAAGTCTAACAAAGATTAGTCGGCAAAGAGCGTGGGAGATGACAATTTATAACCAACCTTTCAATCAAATGCAAACCAGAAGCAGTTTCAACCACATGACTAACTTCACCTGGCTTTAAGGCGAAAGCTGCTTCCTCAAACTCTTTCTGCATATCTCCCCGTCCAAAGAAACCAAGATCCCCCATCTTACGGGCAGAGCTGCAATCGGATTCGCTAACGGCAAGGTCACCCAATGATGTTGTTCCAGAACGGATATGAGCTTCATGTTGAAGAATAATGCTCATCGCCTCTTCCTTTGTGCGTGTAATTTCGGCCTATAATTTTATTAGTCATATTCCCTTGCGCACAATGAGACATTGAGGTTTCTCGATCGTTGATTGTTGATTTCGAATTGGGTCATGGAGAAAACGAACCTCGCGCCAACTGCTCGGCCTTCTACTGCCCTTGTGCTTCACCAGTAAATGACTGGCTCTAATCTTTCCTGATTGATCTTCCTGGCCATTGGCATTATCTCCAATCTCCGAGGCGCTGTAATGCTCGGCCATATATGCCTTCAGCTTTTCGGTATCAGTGTTCGCTGGAGGTTCCCAGCTTGATATCGTCTGAGCTTCGTTGAAATAGTAGGGAATGTTCTTAGATTTCGAAGTGCGAACTTCCCATCCTGCTGGTAGACCTGCGTCCGTCTATGTGAAGAGTTAGTAAAGCTTGAGCGATGTTTACGTTACGAATTCAAAGAGTTCAGCTATTAAAGATATAGTAAACATTCAGAGCGCAAAGGGAAAACGTTACCATTGTGTAACTGGGTTTTTATAATTGAATGTGCTACAAGTGATTCGAGTTTGTGATGAATATGATTGATGAGTCTTTTGATATAGATTTTTGTGACTGTACTCTTCTTATTTATTTTTGATTGTATTTTTCCAAAGGAAGAGGCGTGAAAGGAGATGATGCATTTAACTGGAAGGTACTGGTATCTTGGTCACAGGGCGAACCCAATTAAGTATAGTGGCAGGCGGGGTTTCCTTTCTTTAGTAACCACCAAGCAACCTCGCAACCAGAGCACTGCGACCAACCAAGCCAATCGTGCCAGCTTATTAAGCTAATAAGGACCTTCATTTACAAGGATTACAAAAGAGTTCTAGTCCAGCCAAAAATATCCACATCGAAATCCACTCAAGCCATAATCTATCATTCATCGACATTTCTCAGCAACGCGACGCAACGACGCAACGAGAGAATCTCATTATTATACAACATCAAAGAAGAATATTATTATTCTTCCTTCTTCTACGATTAAAACATCGACTTCAACTGGCTCTAGGTGCTGAATAACGACATTTATCCACGAGAATCATTACGATTTATCTATTGCGACAAAATCAATCCTAGAACACATCTTTCAAAGAAATACCATCATGGCATCTCCATCATCCAGTTCTGGCGAAGAGCCCAAGAAGAATGAGGAACAAATCACTTTCAGATTCTGTAGCGAATGGTAAGTTCCTATCGCCCCCTCAAAGGTTTTCTCGCATCTGCTAACCATTATCTAGTTCGAATATGTTGTATCCAAAAGAGGACCCCGATACCCACCGCCTACAATTCGCATGCCGTACTTGTCAATATTCCGAGGAGGCTGTCTCCTCTTGTGTCTTCAGAAATGTTCTTAACAATGCTGTCGGTGAGACTGCAGGTGTCACTCAGGATGTTGGATCTGATCCCACTGTGGGTTTACCTTTATGTCTTTTATGCGGCCACCTGGTCATTTGTGAGGGAAGGATTTCAAATAGGCTGGGTGTGGAGAAGCTTTGAAAGGGGGAGATTTTATGAACGGGCTTTTGCGGAAGTTCTGGTGGCTGTTGTGGTCTCTTTGAAACCCTCCGCTGACATATCAATTTTCTTTGGTTCTAGCTTCCACGATCCAATAAGACTTGCCCTGCTTGCAGGAACGAAGATGCTGTATTTTTCCAGTCTCAACAGAGATCTGCGGAAACGGGAATGGTAAGCTATCGAATTTGCGAACACTTTTAGGCTTTACTAACCGGGGATCCTAGAAACTCTTCTATGTATGCTGCGGGTGCGGTCATATTTTCCAATGATACCCCGGGTTTCGATTTTTTAGAGAAGGCGTTGTTCTTTGGAGAAACAGGCATATGGAGTCTATCATATGGATTGGGGATACATAAAAATACATTATCAAATTTCTACGGGATGTCAATATGGGGGGAGAATATAATTTTTCATTGTCCAAAATTCCTTTAAAACGCCGGGTTTGCTATGCTACATCAATCTTTTTTTATACAGTGATATCTACAGATGCATAGGTGCTAGTGATAGAATTTTTGACCACTTCATCTTTCTTAATTCTGTGCCAACCACACCTGTAAAATGTTAACAAAGAAAACATATTGAGGATAGTCGACACTACTAACCGTTTAATCTTGTTCCAATGGGTTCTCCAGCTTTGTTAATTAAAACACAAGCATTATCATCGAATTTGACGACACTTCCATCTGGTCTCTGTAACTTTTTGACCGTCCTAACCACAACTGCGTGTCTAATATCTCCTCTTCTGACCTTGTTCGCTGCGGATGTAGAAACACTTGCACCGGGACCGGACTCTGAGAAATTGCGTTGCTTTTGTACGACGACGATAATGCGATCTCCTAATTTGCATTGTTAGTATAGGAATCGACGAGACGAGGTTGTGGGGGGCGTTGTGGAGGGAAGGGGACATGGTAGGAGGGGCGATGTAGAGAGGGGACCAAACCAATTTTTGCATGTCTCTTCATTTTTAAGACCTTGGCGCATTCTACCACGGCGGCGCCAGAATTGTCGATGCAATTAAGCATCGTCTATATGGTGATAGTTAGCACCATAGAAAGTGATGAGCGCAAAAGCAGATAAATCAATAAAAGTATTTTATACATGCGCCAGGCACAACAGAAGGAAAGTAATTGAGTATATATCAATGAGGGTATTTTATGTATACGCAAGAGAACAGGTCATACCTTTAGTTGAATCATCTTATGGACAATACGTGGTGGAGGGTTTCACTTTCGTATTGCTGGAGATTCTCTATATATCTCCCTCTCTCTGTATTGTATGGTTATCTCACTATTGTCATCGTCAAATTATTAGGACACTAGTCTATTTTTGGTATAGGCGATGTTTACCCACGCCTCAATATTCCAAGTTCTATTTCCAGCCTCTTTTATCTATTGTCCTATCTTGTTGAGAATGGCTAATAGGGGTGAAAAAATATACTTCATCTTCTATTGAAGGTCATCATGTATCTTAAGGAAACAATTATTCATTCCTTTCCTGCTTACTTACTTTCGTCCCTCTTTTTCTTCCCGTTTGAAGCATTTCAGCGTTCTCGTTCTCCAATTCTCAATTCCGCATAACGTAACTTTCGGAGTTCAGCACATAAGTATTTGCTTCTCTTTTCTTTCAGTAGGCCAGGAAAAATAGCGAGGGAGGACGTCCATTTGGAAGAAGTGAATGTATTTGGGTCACAAAAATCAGCTCAGACACGTTTTTCGTAGGCGACGAGCCACTTGAATCATTCATTCAATCTGATATTCCAATTTATTGCGAGCCGTACATCCATACACTCACTTGGATATACAATTTATTCGAATCCTTTCCGCATCTTTCTTACAACACTACCCACTTCTTTTCTTCGGCATCACGACTGGCTTTGTTTGTAGCCTAACTTCTGTACAATCGCATACTTACACATCAGTTGAACCGTCACAATGCCTCCAAAATCAAACGCAACGAAGAAGGAGCGACTTACTCTGGCTCAATTATGGTCATACGATGATATATTGACAGATGCGCTTGTTGACCAAGTAAGTCTTTTTATATGATAGTCTCAATTATAACTTCTCCTAATATCAGCCGACAGGTTTACTATTGGACCAATATTCGCAAAAATCGCATCGCATACCATTCATCTCGTGGAATTAGAGAGGAAGATGTGACCAAAATTCTCCAAAATTCAGTCATCATTGAGAAGAACACTGCCAAAGCAGAGGCAGAACTTTTAGCTCTTCCAGGTCTCAAGAAATTTCAACAAAGTCTCAATTCGGAAAAAGAAAAGGAGGACTTTAGGCGTCATCTCAAAAAGTACATCAACATTTATCTACCAGATTGTCCATTCGAAGTTTCGAGCACGAATCGTTATACTGTTGTTACACATGAAGCGGCAGTCGTTGCGCGGAGGGAAATTAGGAAAGGAGAGGTAGTCAAATATCTTTCCGGAATTCAAGTTGTTATGACACCTGAGGAGGAAGAACATATTAATCTCCTGCGCAGAGACTTTAGCATTGTTATGTCAAGTCGCAACAAATCTGCATCACTATTTCTCGGACCAGCCCGATTCGCAAATCACGATTGTGGCGCAAATGCTCGTTTGATGACAAGTGGAACTGCCGGAATGGAAATTATTGCAGTTAGGGATATTGAGATTGGGGAGGAGATTACGGTCACCTACGGCGAGAGTTATTTCGGCGAGGATAATTGCGAATGTCTATGTAAGACTTGTGAGGATAACCGCGAAAATGTATGGGCCCAAGACGATGATAATAATGAGTCTATTCCCAAATTATCAATTGAACAGGAATCATCACCCCTAGAGGTACCAGGTTATAGTCTTCGTCGTAGACGACGACTCACTTCTACGGTATCTGAATCGCGTTCCGAATCGATGACACCTGATGTCAATTTACGACCACAAGTACGAAAAATGCCACCAAAGTCAGGTAGATCAGCTTCGTCAGCTCAAAATGGACGCTCTCCTGCTCTTGGTTCTCCACCTTTAGCCTCAAATCAGCCTGTATCTAAAGTAGACCAAGTTGATGAAGACAACCTACCATCACCAACAGGATTATCGAAGCGAAGAAAAATACCTAGCGAGGAAGATTGTTCGCCAAGTACTCCGAAAAGAAGACGACCATCTCAAAAGATTGAGCGTTCTCCATTAGGAGTTCTAAATGGAGTGAACGGAAGCGAGATGCCTAGCTCCCCGGAATCAGATATCATACAACAAACCCTTCTAGTCGAATGGGACCAACCGGTAACTCCAGGGATGCCTTCACCAATAATAGATCCTGGAAGATCTCGGCCATTGAGATCAAGCACACTTAAGCGAAAGAGAGACTCTGAGGAACCAATAGTTTCGCCATCCGACACGACAAAGCGATTGAAGAGCCAGTTTCCTGTAAAGGTTGAAGAGTTCACACCTACATCATTTTATGGAAACAATGGCCATGCCACCTTACCAAGTTCTGCTTCAGAATCCAGGAGAGCAAGTTTCACATCCTCTCCTTCAGGGGAGGGAACAGGAGAAACAGATGCAACATCAGTCGATGAAGAAGAGACGATCGTGGTGCTAAATGAGAAACCTGTTTCCGTCGATTCTAAACCTAAGCGACAGGGTTATGTGAAAAGGGGAAATCATGGTGGTCGAAGAAGAGGACCGTTGTGGGAGAAGGAAAAGCGAGAAAGGGCGGGCCAAACAAAAGTCATCACGCCATCAGAAATTCAGAATGCGAAGAAGGCGCCATCAGAAGCTGTTCTCGTCAGTCCAAATTCCAGCAAGTCACACCCAGCTTTACAAGACGATGCGGATTCGTCCGCACTTTCCGATCTTGGATCCGACATGGAAATAGACGACTCAACAATGACGATCTCGAAGAAACTTCCGCAGCCCAAAATTCGACGACGCCGCAAAGGAGTAGTTGTACCATCAACTAATGATAAGGATCATGCGCCAAATGTACGAATTCCTGGTGACTATGTATTGACCCATGCACTTCTCGCTGAGCCAGCATCAGCATGGATCAATTGCAAGATCTGTGAAGAACCTTTCGTTCAAAAAGATGCATATTTTACGAGATCATCTTGTCCAAGATGCGAACGCCATAGTAAGCTGTATGGATACATGTGGCCAAAAACGGATAAAGAGGGCAAACATGATGAGGAGGAAAGAGTTCTAGATCATCGCACTGTTCATCGCTTTATCAAATCTTCGGAAGAAAAAGACATCAGGAGGAAGAGTGGACGCGGAAGTACTGGGAGTAGAGAAGTTACGAAAGAAGCTAGTGTGACTCCTGTGGCATCTGTTAAGAGTAATGGGGTAAAGAAATCATCTAAGGCAGGTGGTCTCTTGAGAGTATATGGGAGGAAGAACGAACGAACTAGGAGAGATAGATTCACTTTGTAATATATTTGAAGGAGGGATAGAAAGGAAAGGTTTATTTTATGATAGACGACGATGGGAAATATGGACGGTCGTGAGGTTTGGCACGCACATTTCTTTCTTGTATTTTATATTGAAGTTAAAGAATTGTGGTATGGGGTTCTAAAACTACTGCGGATGGTAGTTGTGGCATGGTGTCTGGCGATTGGGATTTGGTTTGTCAACGGAAATTACTTACGGAATGTCAATAGACAATGAGCAATGGCTTGTATTATAGCGTTTGGTGGAGCGTTGAAATTAGTGTACTATAGAGGAGAGAAGGATTCATATATTTTCTAAAGTATTGTGTTGCATTGCGTGCTGGATACATGGGAATGAATGCAGTTTCTGATATCCTGTTTATGTCATCTTTTTATCTCTTGTTCAAAGTGCTTGATACTGTTTCATCATTCGCATCCTATATTTTTTATACTCCACAAACTTCGATCTTGTGCCAGATGGCACAAAAGCAAAGTCGTGCTTCATCCATCTAATCTTTTTCCTCGTCGCCTCGTGTGCAAGATTGGGCATCGGGCAGGTTTATCTGTGGTACACGTGAGTATTTTGATGGATATATATTTTTCTATATACTATAGGACAGGATAAATGCCTTGCAAATGTCGATGGAAATTTTTGAACTGTTTCTATAGTTGGGAATAACCACATTTTTAGATAATAATTGCAGAACGACCACGTAACATATATCCGGGTACCCCAACACCCGGAGGATTTTCCGGGTTACTACCCTGCTATGTGTCAAAGGAGTAGGATCAATATCCCGGGTATGGAACGGGTGTCCATCCCTGCTCGTGTATTCTGAATAAGGAAGCTGGAGTATCTGACCTCATTCCGTCTTAAGCAAGTTGCTCGATTTGGATTGATCTTTGATCGGTATATGTTTCCATATCCAATGGTGCAGAGGGTATACGCCTTATCGGCTTGGACTCAGTTGGCATTGTGTTGCAAGGACAACTAGCATTGTCATACATGTACTTCTGGACTTGGACGCACATGCATAAGTTATTTTAAAATAACGTATAAAATTCATTGACAATCCAGCATGTTATAGTATCAAGTCTTCAATCAATCAAAATGTCTTCTGTCCATCTTGACACCACGCTCGAAGAGCTCTACGGACTCGACAAAGAAGATCCCCGCAAAATCTATCTCTCTTATACCATTCCAACCGCCACACTTCAAACGACACAAGGCATACCTATTTCCCAAAAATACGTCTATCAAGATACTCTAGACCCTGAAAACCTCTAAATTCAAGCGAGAATCTTTACTCAAATGGTTCCGCAACTCTTCGGTCTCATTACAGGGAACTTAAATATCATCATGTTTGATCTCAATGCTCCCGACGGCGGGATCGATCCGCAGCCCCGGATAGATACACAAGATGTATTGAGTTTCATCGCAGAGAGTCATAGACCTATCGTCACTTACGTGCGCAGTGTAGAAGATATTATTCTTCCTCGCAGTAGCCAACCCAATGGATTGTCTCGAGCACTTTCCGTCTACAGTCCCTTTTAAGAATCACTATCGAGCGCTCTCCAAGCGCGATTTGGTGTTTTCTGGCTTGCCGACTCTGGAATCGATGGTTATCGAAACACAGCTGAATCCCATGCAAGTGCGGGATGCGCAAACGAGAGTCGAGGAAGTAAATCGCATGCTTGAGGTCATCAAATACCGATCCATGCCCTTTGTAGTGAAATTACCGCAAGCGTGTTCGGGACAGGGCGCTTTCTCGTGGGAAATGAAGAGGAGAGAAGTAATGCACTTTCGGTGCTGGAAATAGGTGTAGATACTATGCTTCAACAGCTGAGTTTGAGTAATGAAAATTTACATCCTAGCAGTCTTATTTTGCAAGAAATGGTGCCTGGATCCGCGGTAGCTATTGCGTTATTTTTGTCTAGGAAGGGGGAGGTGATGATTACATCTGTGTGCGACCAGTTTGTTGATGCGCAGGGGAATTGGGGTGGGAGTGATATTGATTATGCGGGACAGGAACGTCTGATTCAAGAGTATAGGGATATTGCGAAGAGAATAGGAGATTATATGCATACACTTGCTTATTATGGTCCGTTGGGTGCGGATATTATGGTGGATGCGAAGGGCAATCATGTGGTTATTGATTTGAATGTACGGGTTACGGGTTCGCATGCATTGGGGTTTTTGAAGGGGTATTTTAGTAGAGAGAGAGAGGGTTTAAGGATGCGGCGATTTTGTTTCCGCTGTTTTTTAATGTGGGGTTGGAGGGGTTTAGAGAGAGATTTGCGGGGAGTTGGGGGAGGAGAGGATGGTCGTTGCGGGGTGGTGTCATGGGAGGGGGAAGGTGGTAAATGTGGCGACGGTTATTTTGGCGGGGGAAGATCGGGAAAAGTTGATGGATTTGGTGGGGAGGGTCAAGAAGCTTCAGATGGTGAGGTCTTGATTGCAGAAATTGTGTTTGGATGTTGAATAATTGCTTTGGTTGAGGGTAGCAGAAAGTGCTTATCGAGTTACTTGAGTCAGTTAGACTATTATAAGCTGTGAGGTCATTATCAAGGGACATCTCAGGGTAGTGTATATTGGCTCCTCTTCTCCTCCAATCAACACCTGTTTTCAAAAACTTCTTTAAGTTCTCGATCACTTTTCTCGCTATAATTCAATGAGCGATGAACGTGCTGCGAACCATACACTGAAAATCTGGTATTTATTTCATCTATTTCATTCCATTCCACCATCTCGTTGCAGAACAAACACACATCAAATGAATACCACAAAACCATATCAATCACTCTCCTCCGACCCGCTCCAAACACCTGAGAGTGTGAAAGAACTGTGATTTCTCTTAAGTCTCTTCTCTTAATAAAGGTGCAGAAACATATATTCCCGGAAACCGGAAGTATCTCGAAGTCAGTCCACGGTAAAGATAAGTGAATCACGTACATCTACCTCGGTAAACTTAGTTAATACCGCTTAAATTAGCTGCTGCGCGGTTCTTCGAATTAATTCCTATTCTAAGCTCCTTATATAAACAGACTATCTAGTTCTACAGAAATATCGAGATCTCCTGATACATACACCCACGCAACTCCACTCGAGTAGACTTAAAGAGGAAGGATGAATCGGCGGAATATAATCTTGTACGTGAAGAAAGATACAGGTGTTAATACTTTGCCAACATAGCTTGCTGTATAGGTATAGAGCTTCACGGGACGAAATAAGCACGATTTCGAAATGATAGGAACTTGTCTAGAAGTGTGGCTTAAATAGGTGTTAGAAGTCTCTGGACGTGACCTGACATCTTGGGGGTTAATCATCTAATGGCATGTGTATTTTGAAACCAGATGGAAGTTCTGCGAGAGGAAAACTTCACATGAATAGATTGCATCGATACAAAGTGATATGTTATACTCAATGCTTTCTTCCTCCATATCCAGTGTCTGTTTATCATCTTCACATTCAATGATTCAACACTTTACAGTCCATTGATCTGGATGCTATTTTAGTATCTCCTTTTTTATTGTCTTCTCGTGAAAGACTCCGCTTCCTCTGGGTGTCAACTCGACTTCATGATGACAAACTTCGATAAACTTCGTCTAACGTCTCTTAACTATATCGAGGGCTGAGGATCGCGAGAATATTGGTATAAGAAAATCTCCCAAGGGGCTCGCTAGTATACTTGAGATCTGAATAGAAGGATTTCGATAGCCAAAATACTGTGTCTAGAATGAATCTACACACCTCTAGCAATTCCTTTTCTTTACAAAAAAGCACAAGATCTTAAGATTACCACACCTAACAAGCAATGAACAATAATAGTAGAACAAGTCAAAGAACATCTAAAAACAACATCCGTACTCCATTTTCCTCGTCGAAAAAGACAACTTTGTCATTCGACGAGTTACAGGTCCGCTTGGTATGTACGGTCCATTCTTTTCCTTTCGCCGAAGCAAGATTTCGCAGTGGATTTTATCTGGCGGTTATGGGCAGAGATGAAATTTCTGTTTTGATGTGTGTATATTTGAAGAATTGAGGGGTTCTAGACGGGTTAAATCGATTGGGTGCGTTAGGTATTTCAGGTTGGTTGGATCATTGTCATCTAAATGGGTGCTCAGTTCCTCCTTGAATGAATAGACGCCAATGAATCCTTCGCAAAGAATTCTTCGTTGAATAGTAGGGAGCTTTCTCCAAAATTTAGATGGACGTCGATACCAGAAACTACCTAGCTCTTGAAGTAAATGTATATTGTCGTGGATTCAAAATATAAAAACCCAACATCCAAAACCAAACAACCCCATAATTCCTATGCCCATACCAATATCCAATCCTTCAACCAACCAACTTCATCCAAGCTTACCTTGCTTACCTACCTAGCTTCCTTTGCGGCTCAACCAAATCTCAAACAGAAACCGAAACACATTCATCTCGGCACCGAAAAAATATCGGAACGATCTATCCGGCTTATTTCTTCCTACCCTTACACCCGCTTCCTTTTGTGCATCCTTCCGTGACGTCTTCCTGCATGTTTTGGGTGCTACCTTGTAGGTAGGTTTGTATGTTTGTTAGGAATACAATATCGGGTTTATGTTTATGTTGTGTATTCCCGATTTTTTACTCTTTACAGAGGAGATAGAAACAGAAAATAGATAAAACTTAGGAGAAAAGAGATGAATCAAACTCATGCCTGTCAACTTGTCAAAAGCGAAACAAAACTTTGCGAGGAATACCTAGGTATAGTGGCATCTACCTAGAAGGAAGCCTTGGTATCTTGGTATCTGTTGTGAGACTCTGGTTGAGCATATGTATGCGGATGCGAATGCGAGATTACGAATGAATACGAATTGCATACTTATTCTGGCTACGATTTCCACATCTATATAACACAACATAGGAAAATACAAAACACACGACACGACACGCGACAGTAATAATGTAGTGCGAACCCTCCAGTCGCAAGAGTCCAAGCATTAAGTAGAATCAATTCACTTCAAGGTGTAATTATTCTCTTGAGCAAACAATTCCTTCAACCATTTCTAAGCTTCTATCAGAAAGTTGTCTTGGCAGTGGCAGCGTGGCTTGCTGATCATCACCTCATATTATGCAGTTTGATATTCTTGGCTAGTTTTGGCTGGTACACATGGGCAAAAATAGAGGCAAAGCAGCACGAGTCAAATGTTTGTATTAGGCTTGGAAAGTGTCGTGTGCTTTCTCGCTTTAGGTTGTGAATTTGTGATTAGAGTTGGAGAAAGGTGTGAAGAGCTTTATGTAGATAGAAAGTATATCGAGTTGAGTTTGAATAATTCTACTTTTTGTATTTAGACTAGAGAGAATGTTAAGGGGAAGCTTGAGTGGTTCACGATGCACGATTGTGATGTAGGAGGTTATTATTAGTTGGTGGGTCGAGATGAATTCATGAAAGAATGGGAAGAAAAGAGCCGGGGATTTAACGATCGATGAAGGGGTAAATGGATAAATGGGTGATCTAGAAAAATATATCAAAAAGGAATATTCTTCAAGAATATGATGTATGAATGCCATATAGAAAAAAAGAATCTTCTATGATATATATGTATATATATATTTGAATTCGAGTGCGAGGTTAGAATTCTCTATTTATCTATCTATCTATGCAATGATCTAAAATATGAAGAACATTATAAGCTATCTCCAATCCCGTAGAGTCGTCGTAAGCTATTCACATTCATCTAATCTTAATTGATCCTTGTTTTCTTTTTCCTCCC
The DNA here is from genome assembly GCA_004786275.1 of Botryotinia convoluta. Lineage (NCBI taxonomy): Eukaryota > Fungi > Ascomycota > Leotiomycetes > Helotiales > Sclerotiniaceae > Botryotinia > Botryotinia convoluta. Next base: position 16,774 of record PQXN01000012.1, on the reverse strand, counting down.
AAATATCGATAACTGTCTCTTCCTTTTCAAACCACAGAGTAAAAGGCGGGATATCTACCTACACCGCACCCCATTACCTAAACACCACATCTTCTTGGTAACTTTCTGAACATGTGAATGAATTGGCTTTTGTCTTGGCCCCAGCTATTTGAAGTAAAATTGATCCAGACTCCAAGCAAAAATAACCTGTGATTAGATACTTGGCATGTGAAGAATTACTAGTTACTCTATGTGGTAAATACGCTTTTGTGGTAGCGGCGGGCTGACGAATACGCGGAAATATGTACCGTGGTTCTGCAGGTATTCGAGTGAGTGATCAGGTCAGGGTCTGAGCAGAGAGTAGGTAGTTTGTTAGATCGTCGGGAGATCTCATTTTGCGGCGGCGAGTAAGAATGGGAAGGGGAAGAAGTATGGGACTAGATAATATACTCTCTTAGGATAAAGGAGAAGAGAAGAAGGGGATATGCTCTAGATTTCATGACTAGCGATGCATGGTCTTGATGCTTATTGTTTGCTGTATATTAAGAATTAGTCGTGAGGACCTAGCTAGCCGCTACTTGGTATCAAATTCATACATAGCCCTATTTACATTTTTTAAATCTGTCAATCAGCTCTTGAATAAATAAAGCTCCATATCACTCTATTTCCTTCGGTTGCTTGATGCTCTTTCCTCCTTTCTGAACCTCGATTTATCGAGACTTTTCGTTATTCTTCTTAAGTCAAATTTTGAAGAGAAGTAGAAGAAGAGAGATAGCCCTTGCTTTCATTCTTACTTCTACATGCGAACAGATCCGCATCACCCCTGAATATCAACTTCCAATATATTTAAATCCACACAACGAACGAATACATTCATTTTCCTACTTATACGGCCGATTTCGATTTCTCTCATTGATTTGTACAGTTGCAATAACCTTACCTATAACTTGACAATTTTAATACGCATTTATCAATACATTTAATCTTTTTCTTTAAAGGCTTCAAACCGAATTCTACCAAGGGGTTTCTTTCCTCTTTATCTCCTACAACGTACAACAAAAGCATACGTCATCCCTGCGGTAAACATAACGAGCAAATTATTTCGATACAAAGGAAAAGATTTGGATACGGGGTTTTCTATAGATATCTGTATCAATACTTTACTTATAGATCTGTCCGGAATATTCTCTTGAAAAAGAAGGAATAAAAGAATTCCTTCAATTGAGGCTTTCCATTGTGTTTTGACGTCTGGTGTTTGAGTCGGATTGGGCGGACGACATTTATACAATCCAAATATGGCGAATACATCACTTCCAGATGGCGAACCGCAATGGAACAGTAAACCACAATTGAGATTGCCGGGATGGGCAGAGCCAGTTGTTAGTTTTCCTTCTAGACTTTTGGTCAAGAAGAAAAGAATGAAGTTCATTAACTAACGATTCTTTCACAGATGGTTGCTAGTATCTTGTTTGGATCTATGGTACTTACGAGAAGACATGGGTACAAGATATTCGATCGAAGGCGAAATACCTACGGATTATTGAGCGAGGAACCCGATTCCGCACGCTCATCCGATGATTTGTTAGCTCGGGACTACATGATTGGCAGTGGACGAGATTCCGACGTCGATTCGATGTCGACGTCGAAATATCCCCCCAAGAAGAGAAGATGCTGTGGCACGAATCTTCTGACGCCGAATACATCGAGGTTTCGAGATTACTACCACAGTCGAATATTACAGAAATTTCCATTTCTGATCGAGATGTTCTATTGGATTGTTACGTATGCGTTTTATCGATGTACGAAGATCCTCTCGCAAGCTATGTTTTCCAAAATGGGCATTTGGGATGTGGCTCAGGATCATGGGTTGGCGATTTTGGAATTCGAGGAGTTCTCGTGGATGAGCTTTTTGTGGCCAGTGAGGGAACAGGATGTACAGAAGTGGTTTTTGAATGGCCATGGGACGCTTTTGACTATTTTGAATCGTTCTTATGCCTTGATTCATATTCCTGGTACTGTTGGGTAAGTTTCCAAAGTCATGACTAGAGGTGTCTAGTAAGTTTGGAGAAGAGTTTATCTTTGACTAATACTTTTTTTTTTTATAGATTCATCGCGTTCTGGTACTATGTAGCACCATCCCATACAACTTTCGCAACCGTCCGTCGAACCATGACTCTCACCAATCTTTTCGCCTTCTGCATCTTTATCCTCTACCCCTGTATGCCACCACGTCTTCTTCCTCCCGAGTATGGATTCCTCGACAGCGTCGGACGCAACAACGCACAATCCGTCTGGATGCAAGGAAACTACGTCAACTCGCTCGCCGCCATGCCATCCATGCATTTTGGATATTCATTCTGCATCGGCGTGACCTTGATCTATCATTCTGGACTCTTCCGTCGAAATCTCGAAACAGGCGAAAAACGCAAGAATAAATTCTGGACGCTCTTTTATGTTTTCCTCGGAGTGGCTTATCCGCTTTATATCCTGATCACGATTGTGGCGACGGCAAATCATTATTATCTCGATGCATTTGTGGCGTTCTTCGTGGCGATCGCGGCATATCTGTGTAATAGGATATTCCTCATCTTATTACCGGTGGAAGATTTATTGTTTTGGTGTTTGAGATTGGAAAAACCTATTCCAACGACGGGAGATAGGTTTAGAAGGAGGACCAGCCGTTCTTAAGTCTAATGGTTTTCGGAGAGAAGGATGGTATCACTCTACTAGCTTCTGAAACGAAGCCATCGATGATGATGGAGAAGATAAAGAGAGAGATGGATGGGCGTTTTTCTAGCATTTTTATGATGGGCTGGGATGGGAAGAAAGAAACTCTTCTGAACGAGCATATTCATGTATATGTTCCTGTTATATATATTTTGTCTTCGGGCTTTCATACTCATCATATCGAGTATTTTGGATGGATACCAGCATGGCTTGAAGCCTTCAAATCAACGGCGTCTGGGAAATGGAAAGTTGGAGATTGATTTGTAATTTGAATGAAGAATTATTGACTGCAAGAAATGTCTTCTGTCTGTATAATTGGTGATGTCGTTGTGATATATATCTAGAGAGTTTCATCTCATTCATTTATTCATAAGCCACCAAGGAATGTCTCTGGAATAAATATCTCTTTGGATACCCAGGTAGGTACAGATGAATGATATTGAAGGAATGTCGTACTTGGAGTTCAAATAATAGTACAATGTACTGTACTGTTAATTGACCAATCCAAAGCTTCAATATATTTTGATGCCTTAATCGCAAGGCTAGAATAAAGAGCTCTCCTAGCTAAGGTACATAATCAGGAGGTTGGAGCTTTCCAAGGGTTTATCGGGATAGGGGGAGCTTTAAAACACGTCTACACGTCTCATTCGAAAGCTCGTTCAACTTACACTATTCTTATCTTGTCTTATCATCCTATACATTCATTAATTTAATGAATTGAGATAATCAATTTCTTTTCATCAATCTTTTCTGCCATTCTTTCTTCAATTGAGTTTTGTACTGTGTTGTGTCGTATCGTGTTGTATTGTAGCTTCTGGATTAAGTCAATAAAGTTACACAGCTTCAGGACTTCGATACCACCTTCGTGATCACCCCAGCCTTCCATCTATCCACCTCCACCTCACAACTTCTCAATTCTCGCCCTCAACATTCAAATATGTCATCCGCAGATGATTATCCCCTCGCTCCAGGGAACACCGCCCCGGGCTCCAATCCCACCGACATCGAAATGGGCGACCACAATCCCAGCGCCGTCATAATCGAAATCGACGCGTCCGCCGGCACCGAAACCAACACCCGTATCTCCAACGAAGGCGACAACAATGCCTCGGGCCCCGATCTCCAAGAAACAGCCATGGAAGATATCCCCGCGCGCGTTACCTATATCGATTATCTAAAAAGTCCAATAATCGCATTATTAGTCGGCCAAGGCGACGAACAAGCACTCCTACATGCGCATCAAGCTCTCCTCTGCAAATCCCCCTGGTTTGCCGAAGCCTGTGGAAAATTCAGCAACGACGTCAGCGAACGCCGCATCGATCTCATCGATGAGGATCTCGACGCCGTCGGCTGTTTTCTCGAATACCTGTACACGAATGATTATTTCCCGCGCAAGATCCCGGGGTCGCGCGATCTGGAATCTGATCCTGCGATGCCGGATGTCGACGAGACGGGAGATCAATTACTCAAACATGCACGTGTGTATACGCTGGCGGAAATGCTGCAGCTTCCGAGTTTGAAGAGTTTGGCGAGTAGCAAGATTCATTGTGTGAATAGTACCGCAAAGGGAGAGATTGCGTACGCGAGATATGTGTATGCGCATACGCAGAAGGATGATCAGACGATCAGGGCGCCGGTGGCGAATTTCTGGGCGACGAGGAGTCATACTTTGAGGAGTGAGGCGGAGACGGAGTTTAGAGAGATGTGTTTGGAGTTTCCGCAGTTTGGTTATGATGTTTTGAGTAAGTTTTTTTTCCCCCTTCTTTCTTTTGGAACTTCTCGCTTCTTGTTACCTTTTTTCTTTTTTTCTTTTTTCCACGCCCTGGATGTGGATGGACGGGTGGCTGGAGTATTCGGAAATTGTGTAGCTTGTGTGTTTGTCAAGATAAATAAATACTAATAAATAATAGCACGTGTACTGGACGAAAAACTCAAGAGAGATAAGAACGACAAGATGCATCCATCGCACGGTACACCCGGCAGTTCTCGAAAAAGACCCCGTCAAAGTGGGATTTGATTCATGAACGAAGCATTGGGCTGAATGGAGTTATGTTGGCATGTAAGATCTTACTTGAAGGAATCGTATCACTTTGTATTGTATTTCATGGCCTGGCATTGCATTCTTCTCTTCATTTGTATGTGACTGCGTTATATGATATGGTATGATATGATATATCATTCGTGTATGAATGAATGGGTATGAGGGTTTATCTAGGGGAATGCAAGATGAGATTTGAGAGATTGGTAGGTAATGGATGGATGGATGGATATATAGTATGCAAATGGGCATGAGCATGAGCGAGCATATGCTTTGGAGATGAGATACTACCTACCATAACATCTAAAACAACGATGATCTGATAAGCGAGGAGTATAGTAGAAAAGGAGTAAAGGAAATCACTCAATCAGTCAGTTGTGTACTGGTAATAAGTTCACGGGCTTACTTATATAATACCAATACCAATACCAATACTGTTCAAATTTGAGTTAAAGCACGAAAGAGTGTGAAGAATTGCGATGATGTGTTGATGTCTTGATGTCTTGATGTTTTCAGGTATATAGATATAGAAACTCATCAACTCAAAGTCTTAAACACCTCACTTACAAAAAACATATCACAAAGCCACTTCAAGCATTCAACTCAATCTTCACCTAATTACAGAACGAAAATATAAATGCCTGTGATTTCTAAAGAACAATCAATGTGGAATTCTAACGATCATGATGAAAGTTTTCAAGTCCACGTCTTCGTCTCTCCTCTATCCACTGTACAATCAACATATGTGCGGAATGCCTGAAAAGGGGTGAATCTACTTGCCCCCCTCTGTTCTCTAGAACCGGAAAAGGAGGTTCGAGAGCCCCATCCTCACTCTCATTGCCAAACCCCTCTCTATTCTCGATAATCCTATTCTTAATATTATTACTCTCATCACCAACCACCTCTCTGTTCTCGATAATCCTATCCTCGATATCGTTACTCTCATGAGAAACCTCTGCTCTATTCTCAGCAATTTCATCTTCAATAATCCCATCTTCGATAGGATCCACAACATTACCCCCAATATCATTACTATCGTCCTGGTTCTGCTCCGTCATTACTTCACCAATGGAGGCGCGCTGAACCATTGATCGCTCCCCGCTATCAGCGTTGTATATTAAGAAATCGGTACTTCCGTTGGCCAAAGCTCTACTAATGAGTAATCCGGGGTCGCCAGCCTGCTGGTTTAACTTTTTTAAACAATCGATGCCCAAGATCGAGCCACAATGATCAAAATTAGTGACCACCCGTTCGCAAATAAGCGGGTTTTGTAAAGCTCGTATGGGAATAGGAATCTCGACAATGGACATATGGCTGTCAGCCCAGTAGAACAATCTCTTCGACGTGGATAGAGATGGGCCAGCCCAAGCCAAATTTACTGGATTGAGTGCAAAATTTACCTCTTCGGCTGGACTTGATACGCGCTGTAGGCTGGCTGGTTTGTACGTTACTCTGTTGATACTAATTTTGAAGATGAATGTTTCGCCCCTTTCTGTGGAGTTATCATTGCGCTTCAAAAATGCGAGCCAGAACAGGTCACCAGGACTGAGAACTGGTACAGAGGCGCTACCGGTTGTTCCGGTAGTTTCCATCTTTGTAGGAATAAGTTCCTTCGACTTTTTCGGTGTCGGTAACTGATCAAAAGGAATAAAGTAGACATCAGATATGTCATCACGTTGAGCCTGAGACTGTTCTTCGGTTTGAGCGACAAGAGCTAGTCCCGCTTTAGATATGTCGAAATTTCTTGGTCCCATTGACACCCGGGTTGGAAAGGGAACATATTTAAGGTTAATTGTCTCAAGAATATCACCACTAAAGGACTCAATATTGATGTGCGGAAGATCCTTTTGAATCCTGAATACAAGGCACCGCAGTATTTGACCACCTGGTCTTGAGGAATTTCCTAGAACATCGACTTCACTAACACTCGAGCGTGCTGAGGTTGTTCCAGCACCAATATCTGAGACTGCAATTACCACATAAATCTTCCGATTATTGTTACTCTCTACGACATGTACTGCCTTCAAGATAGTCATCAATGTATCAACGTGGCCTGCGCTGGCTGGCCGCCTTGCGCCGAGTTAGTCTTATCAGTGGTGTATCGGTCACAGTCTTGTTACATACCGTGCAAAGAGTGGGCCTTTGAGAGTGAAAAAATAAGTTGTCTGGTTCATTTGCGCTTGGCAAAGAAGGGTATTTTTGTCGGCCCAGATGAAATTTGTCAATGTTGAGCCTGGAGATGCGGACTCTGCTGACTTGGGCAGCTTGGTTGTTATACCAGTCCCGAGTTCTAACAAGTAATATGATGTTTCAGGGATATCTGGAGAGTACATTGTCTCATGATAAAGCGCCCAACGCCCATTTGGATTAACAATTGCTGCCGAGCGTTGAGGTACTGTTGGGGGGTTTCTGTCTGCTATCAGCAATCACAATCGTAAGCACCTCTTAGAAGAGACAAACACTGGATCGGAGGAACTGAGATCGATCGACATGATTTCCTGACTGCGCCTTTTGTAATGGAATGAGATGACGATGAGAAGAAGGAAATATGAAGTACGAGGGCTTTTAACTGAAGAGATGGAAAGAACTAGAGGGTAGAGTGAGAAGATTTGGGGAGGTACCGATTCCTTCTCTTCTTCTTAGTGCTAGTCTCAACATGATGCGATTAGGAAAGAGCGAGGGAAAGAGGGGATTAACAACTCCGCTGTATGTGTTTGAGTATCCAAGATAGGCAAGAACGAATCATGATCTGTCGGTACCTCAATTGAGGAATGTTGACACTCCAGAGCCGCAAAGTGAAATGATTAAAAAGAACGCCAACATTGACAGAATGAAACAGGACAACAGAAGTATCATCGAAATTTTGGCACATATTTATTATACTTGTACTATGGATTTGATTTCCTTTATTATGCGACTTTTGTCTGTACCTTATGATAATCAAGGCTTCTCAAGATTATGTTGGTAAAGTAGATTCGACCTTTGCAGCTGGTATAATCCCGAGTGATGGAGTTCACGAGGAAGTTTTATCCGAAAACGTTATGATCGCAGACCGTCGTGGCTGTTCAACCCTTTGGGTAAACTTATCGGCGTAAACCAGCTCATGATTGTGATCTCTCCAATATCTCCAGCGTTTTCTAACGTATGTTGTCATTGCCACCGCTCCTCATTATCTTGTTCTTTGAGATTTTCTGGGTGGGCCCCCATCTCCTTGGTGTTTCCTCTTTGGATTTGAACAATCCCTCGCCATATGACTTCCTCCACACGTATAACATTTTATATCAGATTTGATTCCACCTCCTGAGCCAAATGAGCCCCCTCCTGAGCCAGACAGAGATGTCAACCCATTCAGTGAGACATGCTTCTTCTTTCTCTTTTTCGATAACTCTAGCAAGTCGGCCTTTTCTGCCTTCTTCTTGGCTTTACGTTCCTCTTTGAGCCGTTTTATTGCTTCCTGTTTTGAGGCCTTTATCAATTCCTTTGCGCCTATCGGATCATCCTCACTATCCTCATCTTCAGATTCCTCGTCCTCGCTCTCCTCGTCCTCCTCTGATGACGTAAATTCTATGTCTGGATTTTGCTGTTTCTATTTGCCAGTCATTAGCATGCGATAAAGCGCAGATCATCAAAATGCATGGCATACCTCCAAAACTTTATTGAATTTTCCAAAACTCCTTCGACCGACCATGAATGGTTTTTCTTCTCCAAAATTGTTATCGTCATCATCAACACGTTCTGCTTTTATCGGCGAAGGTTGGTCTAAATTTGCGAAACCAGTTTGAACTACACGCAATGTATTTGTTGGAGTATTGAGGTGTTTCCTTCCCTCAAAACTTAAAACCCATCGTGTATCTCCTGCTTCAACGGCTGCTCGATCCAATGCGGCTTGCTTTTTGGCTTCTTCTTCCACTATTGCTGCTTGAATCGCGCGATTGTCGGCCAAAGTATCGACATTGAACTTTGTAGGAGTGTTTTGTGCTGTCTTTTGTCGCTTCGGTGATGGCTCGTCTATTGAAGGAGAAGTATTTGTAGGTGATGAAGCAGCAGCACGCTGCATGAATTTCATCGTCAAAAGCCTAGAAGACATAGCTTTTGGCGCACTTGTTGGGGTCCCTGCACTTGCCGACATGTTGTAGTTGTTGTTCATTCACAGTATGGAAGAAATTAGAAGAATAATACTTGAGAGGATGATGTAGAAGAATTGGCGACATGAAATTATACTGTTGAATGTTAGTCGTAGATCCATAGACCTGCCACGATCTATGAAAGAAAGTCAAAAGCAAAAGTATTTACGCGGCTGCAAGGCGGACTTTTCCCCGATTAAAGATTAAGCTTCTGTGCTTCAAGGGTATTACGTAAGCGACCTGGAATTGGACGACAACGACCTTAAGTCCTTCTTCGGTCCCTCCGTAGCAATTGATTGAAACATCAGCATAATGTTGTCCACCGCCAGATCAAGAGCCGTATGGCAAATTTCTCGTAGAGTTCAGATCTCAGCCAGACGAACCTACGCATTTTCCGCAAATGATCAGCAAGAAATTAATGATCCAAACTCTCCGAAGAAAGTGCCCAATGTCTCGAAATCCAACGAGCTGCCAATAGAGACTCACGTCCAGAATAAACCATTGCAGGAGAGCGTAGAGACTGCGGAAAAGTTTAGGGTTATGCAGGCACCAAATAGAGAGGGCAAATGGTCGCGAAGTCAGAATCCTAGGGAGAAGGCAATGTCTGGACCTAGGTTTGAGCAGACCATTATGGAAGCTCAGGTATGTCAGACCCCGCGTTTTAAATATTGCGCTTTAGTTCTTGGAAATCATCCCAATTCGTATTTGTACGACATATTAACATTTCTCCAGCCAGCACCACAATCAGCAATTAGCTTGATTCACCAACAACCAGTGCGATGGACACACGATCGTATTGTGGCATGCGATGGAGGTGGAGGAGCATTAGGACACCCAAGAATCTTCATCAACACTGATAAGCCCGAAATTTGCAACTGTACATACTGCGGATTACCGTTTGTAAGTCATACCCCGGACTGAGACCTCAAGCTAGATTTCTCTCCATCGTTAACTATAACATCTTTTTGGCTTCTTGCTCATTTATCTTACAGGCCAATGAACATCACCGAGCACACCTTGAATCTCTTCCAGAAACTGCATACCCTCTTGAAGCATGAGGTCATCCTGCCAAATTTTAAGAATCACAACGCATTACTGATGGAGGATTGGTCAACGATAAACTGTTCATAGATGGGGAAGTCTATCGTTGACAATTAGTGTAAATACCACGCAATGAGAATTTTAAGCAAGATTATCTGCCTACTTCTACAGTGATCTTTCATTCAAATTGATCTACTTAGAGAATACCAGTGATCTACTACAAGTCAAGTTTGTGTTATTGTGTTCTCCCATTAGAATAGCAATCTCAAAAAGACCTCTGGTAGCTTTATATTCCATATCACTGATTTACAGATAGTGAAGATCATAGCATGTTGGCACTTGCTGCTTTGGATGCTTGAAGGCATCCATAAACAAGTTTTCGAGGACACTATGAAATAGTATAACGTGGAGAATGATGCATAATTAGTAACATCTAACTCGTTGCATCAAGTAGAAGTTACCATGAGACCATAACAATAGGCACGTGAAACTCAAAGAATGATAGGAGACTTCGTTTGTTAAGAGCTTGCGAGCAAAATATCTATGTCAGTTGCAGGATTGTTTCCAAGAGAAAAAACAGAGCTATTGCTCGAGCCATGATGTCCTCTCTACCAAATGAATATGAAAATGAAAATAAAATGGGAAAAGTGTAATAACATAGCATCCTCAAAATGATAAAAGGAGTACCTAGTATGCATATTGTTAGGCTAGGCGAGGATTTGTCTTCGGGAAAATATTGGACGAGAGCGGCCGCACTCACCGATCGAGCTTCTTCTGCTGTTACTTGCGACAATCTAGAGCTTCCAGATCGAACAAAACTCCCATCTATTATTTGAAGTATCTACAAGATGTCTACCATAACAACCCCCGCCCTGCAGACCTCCTATCCTCCTATCCTCCCAAAATCTTTCAATGCCAATCAACCCAAAACAATTCGTCTTTTCCCCCTTTCAAATTACACTTTTGGTACCAAAGAAACCCAACCTGAAGAAGACCCCTCCGTCCTCGCGCGCCTCAAACGTTTAGAAGAACACTATGTCGAACACGGTATGCGACGTACCTGCGAAGGAATTCTCGTCTGTCATGAACATAATCATCCTCACATCCTCATGCTTCAAATCGCAAACGCATTCTTCAAACTCCCTGGAGATTATCTAAAGCCCGAAGACGATGAAGTAGAAGGTTTTAAACAGAGATTGAATGAGCGATTGGCACCTGTAGGCACCCAATTCAGTGGAGAGGGTGTAAATGAGGAGTGGGAAATTGGAGACACGTTGGCGCAGTGGTGGAGGCCGAACTTCGAAACTTTTATGTACCCATTTATCCCGGCGCATGTTACAAGACCTAAGGAGTGCAAGAAGTTATATTATATTCAACTTCCCAGACAGAGTACGCATTTTCTATTTTGTTAATAAACCCTTGAATTAAAAAATGCGGCATTGCTAATACGTATACAGAAGTACTAAGTGTTCCCAAGAATATGAAACTCCTCGCAGTACCACTTTTCGAGCTCTACGATAACACAGCAAGATACGGTCCTCAACTCTCAGCAATTCCACATTTATTATCCAGATATAACTTCGAGTTTGTTGATGAGAAGGGTGATGTGGTAGCTGTTACTCCTGGTGGAGGACCAGAAGAAGGATATGTGCCAAAGACGATCGTTCTGGCTGGGGGCGACGACGAAACAATGGGAGAAGCTGATGTCAAGGAAGAAAATGGCGTTCAATAATTACAGGATAATGATAGTGTTTTCAAAGCAATGGAAGACACGGCAATGGCGTTCAAAGGTCAAAATATAATAGCTTGGAATAGCTAATGAATTGACCAGGTAGATATGAGAACTTCGATTTATTAAAGATATTAAAAGATTTTCTCACGATTGTCACTTCATATCATTCATTGCGGCTGTCCTATACCGTGAATGATGTTACTCTAGTGTTACCTATCTATATCTTTAATACGTATGTCTAATCCCTGTCAACACAATCGGGAAGCTTTCAAACCATGACGTCCACAAACCCCACTAGAATTCTAAGCAACTCAATTACACTCAAAATCTTTTGGAATGCCATCTTCTAATTCCTCTTCATCTGCGCAACCCGACGAAGACGAAAACCCACGTCCAAACACACATTCAACGTCATCCTTCCCAATTCTTTATATCCTCTTTGTATTAATCTTCCTCATCGCCCTCTTCCCACCCCTCTTCCACGCTCTCTGGACACTCCCTCTCAAACTACTCCTCCCAAGCACATACAGTTCCGCTCTCTCACCCGCCCGTTATACCAAGCCAGCCATCATGTCTTGGACACAAAAGACCATATCTCTCCCCTCCAAATCCCGCGGTTCATATCTCGTCACCGACCACATCGTCTCCTCAATTCCCGAAATCAAGAACTATAAAGTTGGGCTTCTTAATCTGTTCATTCAACATACAAGTTGCGCAATTAGTTTGAATGAGAATTGGGATGAAGATGTCAGGGCTGATATGAGTGATGCGTTGGATAGGATTGCGCCGGAAGATAGAAAGGGAGAGTTGTATAGACACAGTGCGGAAGGATTGGACGACATGCCGGTTTGTACTCTTTTTGTTTGTTACTTTGTTCTTCGATGGAGGAATGGAGGAGTGCTTGGGAAGTTATATAAGACATGGGCTAATTATTCTAGGCACATATCAAATCAGCGTTGGTTGGAGCAAGTGTTACGATTCCTATCACAAATGGAAAGTTGAATACGGGTACTTGGCAAGGAATATGGTATTTGGAATTCAGATCTAGCAAACATACTAGGAAGGTTGTTGCTACGATCCAGGGTGAGAAGATGTAAATATGAGAAAATCTATTGCCCCGATGGGTTGGCCATTTGGCCATTTGGACATGTGAAATGGGCATCGTTCCGGTTATTTCGCCTCGTCAAATGTTCCTTCTTGATTTTCGAGCGAACTATTGCTTCTCAGTCTTTTCAAATCACGAGTGCTCCATCAATATCTGGGTTGAAGCTTAATATTGAGGCGACCTAGGTAGACCAAGGTTGGTTTCAAATCTTACACACTTGATGTTCAGCTGGACATATTGGAATCTTTTGATGATGAGGAACACAAATTGGCGGAGAAACAATGCGTGATAGCTTTTGTCTTCTTGAAATTTACAAGCATAACTAAGAATCTGTTTTTGGTTGTGACTTTGATAGTAAACTGAACAAGTAACGTGGTTTATCAGTAAGCGGAACACTTTTACCTCAATTACTCACATTATATTAAAATTAAAATATAATAATATTATAAAATAGAATTAAATTATATATATTCTGAAGATCAATTAATGCTGGATCTAATTGATAGGTTTGTGTATTATGTGAAACACTATCGTATTTACTATATTGTTGTATAGCAGATTGCTTCCTTATTGAAGAACTACTATTTGTATACTCATCGTATTGTATTTGATTATCTATATTTTTTTGCTTTAATATATTATGTTTATTTTCTACTGAAAGTATTCCTTCTTTTTGTATTAAAGTCTTTCTAGCTTTTCGATGTTTATTAAGTACTTTATTTGCTTTACAAAGATTACGAATCTTAGTAATCAAAAGTGTATTTGTATAAGCTAGGAGCTTTGTATCTTTAACTAAAGTTATAATTGTTTTAAATATAGGTGTAGATGAATTACTTTGATATTGTGTAATACAATTTTTGATTAAAGTAGATTGAGAAAAAGCTTTGGTTGGATTATAAAGTATTTGAGATTATTATATTTCAGAATCGATTGAAGTTGATCTATTTGATAAAGTTCTTATTCGAATATCCAGCTTTGAAAATACAACTTCTAAATCAAATGGAATTAGCCTAACTCCATAGAACCCAGTTTTATCATTTGATATAGATATTGCTTCAATATATACAACTTTAAAAGCTTGAAAGAATTCGATTTTGGTAATATAAGTAATATATACCTTGATAAGATTCTCGATCTGTCGATTATATAAATACTTTAAAAAACCAAAACAATCAATATCGAATAGTTGAATTAAATATAAAGAATGAAATAATAAACCAAATAATATAATATTGTTTTCCTTGCAGTATTCCCGAAAAACTACAGATTGATGACTTTCATATTCATCAAATACTAGTATACAATATTTATCTACTTTCTTATCTATAATATACTTATCAAAATACTTAATCCATTCGAAATCTGTTTCATTATTTATTTATCCATTGATAATAGATTTAATAACCCAATTATATAATAAATCGCTCTCAATATACCAATTTGAAAAATGATATTTGTCTTTAACTAATAAAAACAGAAGTATATTATAACCCTCTCCATTTGTACAAATAATCACTATAGTTCATTCTCGATTACTAAATTGTATAGCTTTACTTCTACTACATCAATCAACTCTAATAACTACTATATACAATAATATTTATTCCATCATAAAATCTATTTTATCAAAATTATAAAAATCATAATCCTGAATATCATGTTTTGCTTGTATATTTAATACTAATCGAAACCAGTCTTCAATAAGCTTAAAATCTTCACAAAAAACTCTTTGAAAATTATAAACACAATTAAAATGTATCTTTAATTCTAAATATCATTATATAAATCGATTCGTCCAAAACTTTCCAACTTTCTTACCACCCCTCAATTCAAAAATACAATTCGTTATATCTTCTATATTACTTATTCTAGAATTAAATCCTCTATTATCCATATCAACTATATATCGAAAAAGCGATTTCTCTTCTAATTCTATCATTTTACAATTTGTTAATCGAGATCCAGCTTTTGGTATTCGATTAGTTATTCTATAAGTAAAAGTAATATATAATATATTATATATTTTAGCAGCTCTTTATATACTTAAATTTTTAAATAATATTGTTTTAATGATATTATTTCAATAATATTTATATCTTTTAAAGAACTATAACTAATTTAGAATTTATAAATGATATAACGTGGTTTATCAGTGGGTCGGCCATATCAGTGGGTCGGCCACTTTCACCTCGAATTATCATTTTAAAGCTATATTATTCAACAACAATTAAATCAATTGATTAAAACTATTAAGAATCTAATAATTTAGAATCTATTATATTATTTTGATAAGTCCTTGTATTATGCCTAATCTTCCCGCATTTACTATAGCATCAACTAGAAGATGCTTCCCCATTAGAATTCCCCTTCTTTTGATGCTTGTCGCGTTGAATCTGAATATCAACTTTTTGTTAATATAATATATTTTCGGTTTCTTGTCTATTAAGTACTCCTTTATTATACAATTGAATCTTTTTAGTACATCGACGTTTGCTTAATACTTTATTTGCTTTTCGAAGTATATAATTCTCTACACTTAAAAGTGTATTCTTATAGGCTAATCTCTTTGTACCTTTTGCTAGAGTCAATATAGTTTCAAATATAGGTATAGAAGAGCTTGATTGATAGCGAGCTATTCGAGATTTCATTAGAGTTGATTGTGAAAAAGCTTTAATTGGATTGTGAGGTGTTTGAGAGATCCAAGTGTTTGAATCAATGGATAAAGGGATAGGTATACGAATCCGAATATCCAATTTCGAAAGTATAGCTTGAGAATCGAATAGTATTAAATCTGCTCTTTGGAAATCAGCTTTTATATTCTGAGCTATAATTGATTATTGATATGCAGCTTTAAAAGCTATAAGGAATTCAACCTTAGTAATATAGTTGATATAAGCTTTAACAAATCCATCAATTTGATAACTATATACCTATTTCAATATACCAAAACAGCTAATATTAAATAATTGAGTTAAATAACTTGAATATAGTAATAGTTTGATTACTATAATATTATTTGATTTGCAATATAATTGAAAAGGTATTGATTCATGACTTTCATATTCATTTAATATTAGTATTCGATATTTGCTCTTTGTTTGATGAATTGTATATTTATCAAAATGCTTTAGCCATTCTAGTTCTATTTCATTATTCGTTCATCTATTAGAAATAGTTTTAATAACCCAATCTGCAGGAAAACCGCTTTTTGTATATCAATTAGAAAGATAATATTGTCTTTACACAATTAAGAATAATGATATAGTTTCCCCCTCTTCATTACTATATATAATCGCTGTAGCCTATTCTTTATTGCCTGGTTGTATTGTTTTACTTCTGCTATTTCGTTTAATACTAGTTATTATCATTCCGGGATATATTATACTTATCATGAAATTGGTTTCGTCGAAGTTGTAGAAATCGCAATCGAGAATACTATATTTTGCTTGTATATTCAAAACTATTTGAAACTAGTTTTCAATAAACTTAGGATCTTTACAAAAAGCTTTTTGAAAATCATAAACATAATTAAAACACATCTCTAATTCTATATAACGCTTTACGAATCGATGAGCCCAAAGTTTTCCAACCTTTTTTGTCCCTCGTATTTCGAATATATAATTCACTATATCTTCAACAATACTCAATTTAGATAAAAATCCTCTATTATTTATATCAAGTATATATTGAATAAATATTTCCTCTTCCAATTCAATCAAATTATAACTTTTTGGCCAACTCTCAGCCATATTAGGTTTACCTCGAATTCTGTCACCCAATATAGATCAAGATACACAATAGAGCTAAGCTACCTTTCGAATTGTCAATTTTTTATTTGATTCAATAGCTTGAATAACTAAGATTATACGTGCTTCTTTAGAATAACTTTCCATGGCTAATTATGAAGAAAACACGTATCGAATATAGAATGATAATTCGAGGTAAAAGTCGCCGACCCACTGATATGGCCGACCCACTGATAAACCACGTTATATAAATTTACACACACACACATATATATATATATA